>OZ030012.1:14667026-14864526 GCA_964023405.1 Apodemus agrarius
TATAACTTGTCAGAGTACAGAATATGAGTGATACCTGAGTGTCCAGCCTCCAAGGCTCAAGGAACATCATGGATTAAGGAGAAGAGAGAATTTAAAAGCTGAAGTAAGGATGAACCTGATCTGCTATGAAATGCTCAAGTCTGGCATGCCATAGGCAGTGTGCCCTTGAACTCACAACCGTTGTTATTACCTTTATTGGATGAGCACATGGTTAGGACATTCAATATTTTGCACTGATTTGGGCCCGAGGAGCTCAGGAAACCTCACTCCTCTCTGCTCTCTGTTCTCTGTGGATTTATATACATTAACAGGAGATGGAAAGAGATAGATGGAAAGAGAGAAGAGAAAAAGACAGGAAGGGGCAGAAAACAGAGTCTAACTGGAGATGAATACAATTAAAATACATTGCATAAATTATTAAAAAGCCATAATGAAACCCATTATTATGTATACTTAATTTATGCTAATAAAAACAAAGCTTTTCTTCCACATAGCAGCCAATTGATTTCTTAAACATATAACCCAGATGGCAGTCTTAGCAAACATTTATAAAATAGGTGACACGTGCCAGCTACTCCCAAAAGTTTTCATACACTCTTAATCTGTTGAGAACAGACCTTTTGTGATAGCTTGGCAATGAAGGATCTATAATATGTTAATGGCCACGCCAGGTCTAGGGTTCCCACAAGCCATGTCTAGGTGTCCCATAAGCCAGTTCTAGATGTTCCACATGACTGACTGACTTGTTACTTCTTTTCCCTAGAAGCTAGTGAAGCTCCCTGCTTTCTCTATAGGTGACTTCAAAGTTTTGATCACGGATGCTCTGTCCCACTGTTTATGGTTAGAACAACTGAAAAGTTGGGCCACTGGCTTCTAATTTCCCTTTCTTGAAAGAACAGTTTTCCTACCTCATCAGCTCTAAGGAAGCACATTTTCCTGTTCTGCGCAAAGATGTTCAGACCTACTTACCCACCCTGAGAGCCCAGATGTCCTCCTTTATCATTAGCTCCCAACTTCTTCACTCAATTGTTCCAATAAGCTGGTCTCTGTCTGTTTCTAGAGTTTCCTAGGCAGTTTCCCACCTATGAATCTTTGCTCTCTGCTGGAAAAGCTATGATTATATTTTCCTGGGGAAAATTCTGAAAGGATTTTCTACAAATTTTATTATTCTCTTTATTTCATAAGAAGTGGCATGGGGAACATCTCTCTGCTACAGTGGAGACAAAAGGAATAAAATCTGTAGAAAATCCTTTCAGAAGTTTTCCCCGGAAAATACAACCATGTGTCTTTACTTGCTGAGCTGGCTCGTAAAGAATACCACTGGACATTCTGAGTATACCATGAGATCTGTGAGTACCATGCAATTCTTAGGCAGGTTGATGACTACATCCTAGCTGCCCCACCCCCAGCCCTCTGAGGTTGATGCCACTCTTCACATCCCTGATCGTTTCTTATCCCAGGCTTCTTACTGTTCTTCCCACGTGTATTTTTGGGTCTTCATGTAGGTGGTTTTAATGGTCAGTCCTGACCTACAGGTTTGTCTTTCTGAACAACACACCTGTTCTTACCTTTGTCAAGAGAAACAATACACACTCAGGGAGACCTTATGTGCCTATACATGTGGCAGGTGTCCTCAACCTCTCTGCCACTCTGCTATCCTTCAGTGCCCAGCACTTCAGCATCCAAGATTTTCACAACCACATTTTCCATGCTATGGATCAACTATGAATGGAGGGACATTGGTAACTTGTTAAGTATTATTGTTTGACTCTCCAGAGTTTGCCCAGTCAGTGGGATTATTTTCGATAACTCTAGTTCACACCTATCATTAAATACCTATCTATATACATGAAGTAGAGATCAGCTTACATTCAAATTTTGGAATCATACTTTGAAACTTTGCATGGTACATTTTTTTTTTTTTAGTAAAAAATATGAAAGCATCAATCTGAAATGAGCTCATCATTATAGTTTCAGTGTGGTATTTACGGGAAGGTTGACACTTCAATCAAATCACTGAAAATCCATAGGAAATGTGTCAATCCTCAGATTCATTAGGTTCTTCACAGCTGAGCATCCTCTGCAGAATATCATAAATTTACAGAAGGGCATAATGTTCAGGGTATAGGGACAAAATTCAGCAGGCAAGGACCTTCACAAGTTAAATTTTAAAAATCTTTTGTTCAGCCGGGTGTGGTGGCACACACCTGTAATCCCAGCACGTGGGAGGTAGAGGCAGGTGGATTTCTGAGTTCGAGACCAGCCTGGTCTACAGAGTGAGTTCGAGGACACCCAGGACTACACAGAGAAACCCTGTCTCAAAAACCAAAAAAACAAACAAACAAACAAACAAACAAAAAAACCAAAATCTTTTGTTTTATGCAGTGTGAAACATAAATTCAAGTAAGAATCCAAACTTAGAGCACCAGCCTCATGCTCTACTGGTCTGGGGGCAGCTTAGTGGTAAAGGCTTCCCTCCTTCAAGATATCGAGGGCAAAACATGACCAGCATCAGTCAATAGAAAGGTATCCACTGTTAACATTCATTTTATTCATCACTGGGCATGTAGATATTTCTGTTCAACAGCTAGGGAACTCTCTCCCTCTTTTGGTGGGTATAAAGTTGTCAGCCCAAGACCACTTTTTATCACTCTGTGATTGGGGCTTCATACTGTGAAAACCAGGGCAGATTTTACAGTGGAAACTTGCTATTTATCTCAAGTCTTGAAAGGTGGACAAGAAGTGCTTACTGATAGGAGCCTGATATAGCTGTCTCCAGAGAAGCTTTGCCAGAGTCTGACAAATACAGAAGAAGATGCTCACCCCCAACCATTGGACTGAGCACAGGGTCCCCAATGGAGGAGCTTGAGAAAGGTTGGAAGGAGCTGAAGGGGTTGGCAACCCCATAGGAAGAACAACACTATCAACCAAGAAATCCCCTAGAGCTCCCGGGGACTAAACCACTAACCAAGGGGTACACATGGAGGGACACATGGCTCCAGCAGCATATGTAGCAGAGGGTGGCCTTGCCAGACATCAATGGGAGAAGAGGTCCCTGATCCTGTGAAAGCTCCATGCCCCAGTGTAGGGTAATTACAGAATGGGAGGCAGTATTGGTTGGGTGAGTGGGGGAGCACCCTCATAGAAGCAGGGGGAGGACAGATGGGATCTTGGGTTTCTGGAGGGGAAATTGGGAAAGAGAATAACATTTAAAATGTAAATAATTAAATATCCAAATTAAAAAAAAACCTATGAATTGTAGCTGGACATTTAGGGAAAATACTTGAGTTGCTGAAGACACAATAGGCTATACTCAACCACTCAGCTTTAGTAAAGCAGTTAGAGAATCATGTAAAAAGCATAGAATGGCAGGAGCAGAAGAAAGTGTCCAGGGACCTAAGTCTGTCTTTCGAGCACTGTCAAGATCCTTATTAATTAACAGAAAGATCAGAACTAGGTGAGGTTCTTTCCATTCTTGTTTTTGTTTTTAAGGTGGCCCTCAGAGGTCTTTATTTGAAATGACAGGTAGTTCTCTGGAGATGGCAACTTCTGATCAAGAAAGCAGTACAAACCTTATGGGTCAATGTCTTCACTTGGAGGTGGCTTGTGCTCCAAGGCTTTGTTCCATGTTTCGGAGGATGTCCCATCTCTTTGCCTTCAGCCTGGGTACCACTATGGTACAAATAGAAGGTATTAGACATATATTTCTTGAGTGGTTAATATGCTGACCTGAAGAGACAAACAGATAATCCAAAGTGAAGGGGACAGTCGCCTAATGAAGACATGAAGAGTAGGTTTCTATCCTCTTTTGGTTAACTTGTGCATCTCGGTGATATGTAAATGGTCTTCAGCAAAAGTGTTTTCCAGATATGTTTCAGATTATGTAATGATGAAGGCGATACATGAGTGACCACTGGAATTTTTGTAGCTTTGGTGACAGTGTCCTTTAATGTTCAGGAATATTTCATGGTTCTCTTCCTTCCTACATGGAAACCGGGCTGATATTCTATTATGAGATATGGTGGTCCTTCTCTTTAATGCTTCTTCCACCATAGAACAATGAGCATTGAAGTCTGAGAATGTCCTAGAAACTGGGAAAAATATACTCACTAAGGTGTGCCTCATCTGTTATTAAACCTAGAATAAATTCAATTGACTATGTCAGGCAACCATTTATTTTAAGGGGGAATGCAGGCCTGGATAATTAATCTAATCAGTGGCATGACTTTCTACTCATGAAATGTTCAGAATATGAATGTGATATGAAAAGTTCTTTAAAATCCTCTTCAAAAGTCTCATCTTAGACAAACATGAAAGGCTAAAGTCAGGAGAGGTAGTGTTGATTAATATCATAGCCAAATGTTTTAACAGATGCCAATCATGCGTAAAATTTTCTCTAAAAGTAAACTCTATCAGAAACAAACTAAACAGAATGTTCATTTAATGTCTGCTTAAATATTTTCCTGGCTAATAATATTCTGATCTCAATTATGTGGTGCCACAAATAACAACAGACATAATAGCAGCTGCCATTTTTCAGTTATCAGTAGATGCATCAGTCAGCAGTGACCTATCATGCACCTGAGCATCATGGGAATTGGGAAATGTGCTAAATTGGCACACTGGTGCCAGTAGTGCCACCAGAATTCAGTGCTATTGAGGTAACAGTATTAGGATCAGTATTAGAATTTTATACAAAAAAATGTACCCTCCAAACATAGGTTCAGGAAAACATGCTACATAATCTCTTCAGAAGTAAAACTGTGTTTTCTTGGAGTACCAGAAGTTGTATAGCCCAGCAATGTCAGGAGCTACACCATGATGTTTCAGCAACGTGATGGCCTAAGCATGAGATGAGCAAAAGAAGAGGACACTAGACACGCCAGGATTTGTTTAGCTGAGACTAAGTGGTCATTCCTGGAAACATAACACACCGTTAAACATGTTAAAAAAGTTTTGTTTACACACTTGAGAATAAATGTAACAACACTTAATGAAAATAGAAGCCATGAATTTGTAAAAGAACTAGGAGGAACTTATAGGAGGGCATGCAGGGAGGAAAGCAAAGGGGGTAGTGATATAATTATATTATAATCTCAGAAATAAAAAAAGTAGTTACTATACAGAAGGCCAGATTTCTTAAGACTGTTGTCAAAATCCCAAAGAAAAGTATGTTGTTTATGAGAAACGTAGAACCAGGTTAACATCATAACTCATATGTACACACCAACTCTTGTCTCCAAGTGTGTAGAATGACTCTCTGCTCATTCCTTACTAAGCCAAGGCTGTTTCTGATTCAGTTCTTTACATTATTCTTATCCTCAAGATATCAAAACAAACGGTTTTGTTATTACTAAATATTTACATAAAATGCGTAAGTCAGCATACATTAACTACAACAACACTTAGAAGTTAATCATGATTTGTTATGATACTGAGATCTGACTATGCAGTAAGGGGATTAAAGAACAGATGACAAGAAAAAATCACATAATGAAGGATGGACGTTGTATTTATGAATTTGAGAATAAATGTAATAACACTTAACTCAACAATTTCATCAGCTGCCACTCCTTGAGGGGGTCCAGAGCAAAGCTAATTTCCTTTGCAGTATTCACTCTGTCTGTGCTCATTGGATGAACTGGAAGAGGACAGGGTCTCACAGCTGCATGCTCACCCTATGATTTCTGGTGCTCACAGAGAATATCAAGAAACTATTGTCCTGGTGGCCCTGGATTGTGGAAATTAATTTTTTTGTGTATTTGATATGCTCAGCATGTGATGTTCTAGAGCATTTTAATAGTACAATGCCTGTGTATGCACTTGACAATTGGGAGATTTCACAAATAACTTCTCATAAAGTTTGTGTCTTGATTCAGATCAAATAGGTAAGTTACAAAATCTTTAGAACAAGTAATACTACCTAGGCAATCCCTCAGACTCCTAGAAGTCTGGGAAAACAAGCAAGACAAAAGAACGATGATCATGAATTTTACAAGAGGCAACCTTCCCAACTTAACTGAACAAAGCTGCAATAATGGCAAGTGTTTTGTACTCTCAAGAGGAATGTTCATATAAGCCCCATAATCAAGCACATCAAACCTCAGATAAGGCAATCACTGAGATTAAAATCAGAATGTGTTACAATGATGGGACATTACTAGGAGATCAAAAATACAATACCAAGAACAACCGTTTCAGTTGAACCTGTGCCTGGGACAAGTATGTTGGTGATGTGGGAGAGGACTTTGAGAAACTGGCCACAAATGCACAGGTGGAGAAAGTATAAATAGGATGCAAACTAGGAGTACAAATGATCTTATTTCCAGATGGTTATGATCAATGAGATCTATCATATATATATATATATATATATATATATATATATATATATATATGTATATATGCATACATACACTACCAAATTAGATAGAAAAGAATCATGGATATGAAAAACTTTCTTAGCAGTTCTAAAGCCTACAGAAAGAAATATTGTATATGGACTGGTCTTACAGAGACATTTGAGATGTTCCAATAAAATTACAAATTAAGGAAAATCAATAAAAAACGAGTACCAAAAGAGGAAGAAAAGTTTGACACATATTTGCCTTTGGAAACAGTCAATATTAGAATAAGACTCTTAAAAGATTTTCATAAAAATAAAAGCCAGGATATTGCCTGCAGCTTCCCGACCCAGCCAGCATGCCAGGTGCCCAGACCCAGCCGGAGGCGGAACCAGCCTCCCATCCAGCCGGTGGCAGGGAAGCCAGAAACTGGACCCAGCCAGCTTCCCAGCAGCTTGGGACCAGCAGGCAGAACAAGATAACTGAGATATCCCAACTTTAAGACCCCTGGGGAAACAGAATATCAGACAGCAAACCCTGAGCAGGAGCAGTGCAGAGCAGCCGCCCAACAGGCGGAACCAAGTACCTGGGATATCCTGAGTTTAAGACCTCGGGGGACTCAGGCCACCTGTCAGCAATCTGTGAGCAAGAGCCCTGCAGGACAGTGATTCAGGTATCCCAGTCGCTGGGAAATAGCCTTACAACCCCACAGGAGGGTCAAGCACCAGCTAGTATCTACAGGACCAACTAACACCAGAGTTAACCAGATGGCAAAAGGCAAACGTAAGATTGCTACTAACAAAAATCAAGGCAGTATGGCGGCATCCGAACCTAGTTCCCCGACAGCAATAAATATTGGATACCCCAAAACACCAGAAAAACAAGACTCAGATCTAAAATCACTGGTCAGGATGCTGATAGAGGAACACTTAGATAAATCTCTTAAAGTAATACATGAGAAAATAGATCAAAAGCTAGAAGCCATTGCAAGGCAAACACAATTAAATCCCAGATATCTCAACACACCAGAAAAACAAGACTCAGATCTAAAATCACTGGTAAAGATGCAGATTGAGGATCACTTAGATAAATTTCTTAAAATAATAGAGGAGAAAATAGATCAAAAACTAGAAGGCCATACAAGGCAGACACAAAAATCACTTAAAGAAATCCAGGAGAATATAGAGCAAAAAATGAATCCCAATAAGGGGGAGAAACAAAAATCACTTAAAGAAATACAAGAGAACATGGGTCAACGAGTAGAAGTCATAAAAGAGGAAACACAAAAATCCCTTAAAGAATTACAGGAAAACACAAACAAGCAACTGAAAGATCTGAGCAAAACCATACAAAATCTAAAAACAGAAGTAGAAACAACTAAGCAATCGCAAAGGGAGACAATGTTGGAGATAGAAAACCTTGGGAAGAAATCAGGAGTCATAGATGCAAATATCAACAGTAGAATACAAGAGATAGAAGACAGAATCTCAGATGCTGAAGATACCATAGGAACCATGGATTCAACAATTAAAGAAAATGCAAAATGCAAAAAGCTGGTAACCCAAAACATTCAGGAAATCCAGGACACAATGAGAAGACCAAACCTAAGGATTATAGGGATAGATGAGAATGAAGATCTACAACTTAAAGGGCCAGGAAATATCTTCTACAAAATTATGGAAGAAAACTTCCCCAACCTAAAGAGAGAGATGCCCATGAATATACAAGAAGCCTATAGAACCCCAAATAGACTGGACCAGAACAGAAATACTTCCCGTCACATAATAATCAAAACCCCAAATGTACTAAACAAAGAAAGAATACTAAAGGCAGTAAGAGAAAAAGGACAAGTAACATATAAAGGAAGACCTATCAGAATTACACCAGACTTCTCACCTGAGACCATGAAAGCTAGAAGATCCTGGGCAGACCTCATGCAGACCCTAAGAGAACACAAACTTCAGCCAAGACTACTGTACCCAGCAAAACTCTCAATTGCAATAGATGGGGAAACCAAGATATTCCACAACAAAACCAAATTTGCAAGATACTTATCTACAAACCCAGCCCTACAAAGGATAATAGGGGAAAAATACCAACACAAGGGGGGAAACAACACCCCAGAAGAAACAAGATAGAAACCCCATCTCATCCAACCCAAAAGAAGAGAACCACTCAAATACAAATAATAATAATAATGCCCAAAATGTCAGGAAGTAATAATTACTATTCCTTAATATCTCTTAATATCAATGGACTCAATTCCCTAATCAAAAGACACAGACTAACAGACTGGATACGGAAACAGGACCCTACATTTTGCTGCATACAGGAAACACATCTCAGTGTCAAAGACAAACACCACCTTAGAGTAAAAGGCTGGAAGACAGTTTTACAAGCAAATGGTCCCAGGAAACAAGCTGGAGTAGCCATTCTAATATCAGATAAAATTGACTTTCAACCTAAAGTCATCAAAAGAGACACAGAAGGTCACTTCCTGCTTGTCAAAGGGAACATCCACCAAGAAGAATTCTCAATACTGAACATCTATGCGCCAAATGTAAGGGCACCCTCATTCATAAAAGAAACTTTACTAAAGCTTAAAGCACACATCGCACCTAACACAATGATTGTAGGTGACTTCAACACTCCACTCTCCTCAATGGACCGATCAGGAAAGCAGAAACTAAACAGGGACACAGTGTAACTAATTGAAGCTTTGGACCAATTAGATTTAACAGATATATATAGAACATTCCATCCTAAAACAAAAGAGTATACCTTTATCTCAGCACCGCACGGTACCTTCTCAAAAATTGATCATATAATTGGTCACAAGACAGACCTCAACAAATACAAGAAGACCGAACGAATCCCATGTCTCCTATCGGATCACTATGGAGTAAAAGTGGTCTTCAATAGCAAGAATAACAACAGAAAGCCCACATAAACATGGAAACTGAACAATACTCTACTCAATGACACCCTGGTCAAGGAAGAAATAAAGAAAGAAATCAAAGACTTTTTAGACTTCAATGAAAATGAAGGTACGACCTACCCAAATCTCTGGGACACAAAGAAAGCAGTGCTAAGAGGAAAACTTATAGCCCTGAGTGCCTCCAAAAAGAAACTGGAGAGAGCATACACTAGCAACTTAACAGCACACCTGAAGGCCCTGGAACAAAAAGAAGCTAACTCACCCAGGAGGAGTAGAAGAGAGGAAATCATCAAACTAAGGGCTGAAATCAATCAAGCAGAAACAAAGAGAACCATACAAAGAATCAACAAAACCAAGAGCTGGTTCTTCAAGAAAATCAACAAGATAGATAAACCCTTAGCTAGACTAACCAAAGGGCCCAGAGATAGTATCCAAATTAACAAAATTAAAAATGAAAAGGGGGATATAACAACAGAAACAGAGGAAATTCAAAAGATCATCAGATCCTACTACAAACGCCTATATTCAAAGCAACTGGAGAATCTGGAGGAAATGGACAATTTCCTAGACAGATACCAAATACCAAAATTAAATCAGCATCAAGTAGACCAGCTAAACAGTCCCATAACCCTTAAAGAAATAGAAGGAGTTATAGAAAGCCTCCCAACCAAAAAAAGTACGGGACCAGATGGTTTTAGTGCAGAATTCTACCAGACCTTCAAAGAAGACTTAACACCAATACTCTTCAAACTATTCCACAAAATAGAGACAGAAGGGACACTGCCCAACTCATTCTTCGAAACCACAATTACGCTGACACCTAAACCACAAAAAGATCCAACAAAGAAAGAGAACTACAGGCCAATTTCTCTTATGAATATTGATGCAAAAATACTAAATAAAATTCTTGCCAACCGAATCAAAGAGCATATCAAAATGATCATTCACCATGATCAAGTAGGCTTCATTCCAGTGATGCAGGGATGGGTCAATATACGGAAATCCATCAATGTAATCCACTACATGAACAAACTAAAAGAAAAAACCACATGGTCATCTCATTAGATGCTGAAAAAGCATTTGACAAAATTCAGCATCCTTTCATGCTAAAAGTCTTGGAAAGAGCAGGAATTCAAGGCCCATACCTAAACATAGTAAAAGCAATCTACAGCAAACCAGTAGCCAACATCAAAATAAATGGAGAGAAACTTGAAGCAATCCCACTAAAATCAGGGACTAGACAAGGCTGCCCTCTCTCTCCATATCTTTTCAATATAGTACTTGAAGTTCTAGCGAGAGCAATTAGACAACATAAGGAAGTCAAAGGGATACAAATTGGAAAGGAAGAAGTCAAAGTATCATTATTTGCAGATGATATGATAGTCTACTTAAGCGATCCAAAAAACTCCACCAGAGAACTTCTACAGCTGATAAACAACTTCAGCAAAGTGGCTGGTTATAAAATTAACTCAAGCAAATCAGTAGCCTTCATGTACTCAAAGGACAAGCAGGCTGAGAAAGAAGTTAGGGAAATAACACCCTTCACAATAGCCACAAACAACATAAAGTACCTTGGCGTAACTCTAACCAAACAAGTGAAAGATCTGTATGACAGGAACTTCAAGTCCCTGAAGAAAAAAATCGAAGAAGACCTCAGAAGATGGAAAAATATTTCTTGCTCCTGGATTGGCAGGATCAATATAGTAAAAATGGCCATCTTGCCAAAAGCAATCTACAGATTCAATGCAATCCCCATCAAAATCCCAACTCAATTCTTCATAGATCTAGAAAGAGCAATTTTCAAATTCATCTGGAGCAACAAAAAACCCAGGATAGCTAAAACTATTTTCAACAATAAAAGGACTTCTGGGGGAATCAATATCCCTGACCTCAAGCAGTACTACAGAGCAATTGTGTTAAAAACTGCATGGTATTGGTACAGCAACAGGCAGGTAGATCAATGGAATAGGATTGAAGACCCAGAAATGAACCCACAGACTTATGGTCACTTGATCTTTGATAAAGGAGCCACAACCATCCAGTGGAAAAAAGATAGCCTTTTCAACAAATGGTGCTGGTTCAACTGGAGGTCAACATGCAGAAGAATGCGAATTGACCCACTCTTATCTCCTTGTACTAAGATCAACTCCAAGTGGATCAAGGACCTCCACATAAAACCAGACACACTGAAACTATTAGAAAAGAAACTTGGGAAGACCCTGGAGGACATGGGTACAGGGGGAAAGTTGCTGAACAGAACACCAATAGCTTATGCTCTAAGATCAAGAATTGACAAATGGGACCTCATAAAATTACAGTTTCTGTAAGGCAAAGGACACTGTCAGAAGGACAAAACGGCAACCAACAAAGTGGGAAATGATCTTCACCAACCCCGCATCCGACAGTGGGCTAATATCCAATATATACAAAGAACTCAAGAAGTTAGACCCCAAAGAACCAAATAACCCTATCAAAAAATGGGGCACAGAGCTAAACAAAGAATTTTCACCAGAAGAAATTCGGATGGCAGAGAAACACCTTAAGAGATGTTCAACATCATTAGTCATCAGGGAAATGCAAATCAAAACAACCCTGAGTTTCCACCTCACTCCAGTCAGAATGGCTAAGATTAAAAACTCGAGAGACAACAAGCGCTGGCGAAGATGTGGAGAAAGAGGAACACTCCTCCACTGTTGGTGGGATTGCAAAATGGTAAAACCACTCTGGAAATCAGTGTGGCGGTTCCTCAGAAAATTGGGCATGCCACTCCCAGAGGACCCTGGCATACCACTCCTGGGCATATACCCAGAGGATTCCTCTGCATACAACAAAGACACATGCTCCACTATGTTTATAGCAGCCTTGTTTATAATAGCCAGAAATTGGAAGGAGCCCAGATATCCCTCAAAAGAGGAATGGATACAGAAAATGTGGTATATTTATACAATGGAGTACTACTCAGCAATTAAAAATAATGAATTCATGCAATTTTTAGGTAAATGGTTAGATCTGGAAACTATCATCCTAAGTGAGCTAACCCAATCACAAAAGAATACACACGAAATGCCATCACTGATAAGTGGATATTAATGAGCCCAGAAGCCCTAAATACTCAAGGCACAATTAGCAAGTCAAATGACTCTCAAGAAGAAAAAAAGGAGAGGACCCTGGGCCTGTAAAGATTGGATCCAGTATTGTAGACACAGAACAGAGAAATCGTGGGGGGGGAGTGGGGAATAGCATGGGGGGGGATAGGAATTATGGGACATATGGTGGGGGGTAACTGGGAAAGGGTAAAGCCTTTGGAATGTAAACAAAGAATATAGAAAATAAAAAAAATAAAAAGAAAAAAAAGAAAAAAAAGAAAAAAGGGACAATGATCTAAAAAATAAATAAATAAATAAATAAATAAATAAATAAATAAATAAAATAAAAGCCAGACTCAATAATTTTATGAGTCATGAATTTTTAAAATTTTTTATTAAAAATTTATTTGATATATTCTTTATTTACATTTCAAATGATTTCACCTTTCCTGGATTCCCCCTCCCTGAAAGTCCCATAAGCCCTCTTCCCTCCCCTGTTTCCCAATACACCCCTTCCCACCTTCCTGTCCTGGTATTCCCCTACACTGCTGCACTGAGCTCTTCCAGGACCAGGGGCCTCTCCTTCCTTCCTTCTTGGGTTTAATTTGATATGTGAATTGTGTCTTGGGTATTCAGATCTTCTAGGCTAATAATATCCACTTATCAATGAGTGCATACCATGAGTGTTCTTTTGTAATTGGGTCACCTCACTGGAGAATAGGGTGATATTCTCCAGTCCCATCCATTTGTCTGAGAGTTTCAAGAATTCATTGGTTGAATAGTACACCATTGTGTACATATACCACATTTTCTATATCCATTCCTCTGTTGAGGGACATCTGCATTCTTTCCAGCTTCTGGCTATTATAAATAAGGCTGCTATGAACATCGTGGAGCATGTATCCTTATTGCAAGCTGGGGAATCTTCTGGGTATATTCCCAGGAGTGGTATGGCTGGATCCTCCGGAAGTATCATGTCCTGTTTTCTGAGGAACCACCTGACTGATTTCCAGAGTGGTTGTACCACCTTGCAATCCCACCAGCAGTGGAGGAGTGTTCCTCCTTCTCTACATCCTCACCAACACCTGCTGTCTTCTGAGTTTTTAATCTTAGCCATTCTGACTGGTATGAGGTGAAACCTCAGGGTTGTTTTCATTTATATTTTCCTAATGACTAATGATGTTGAACATTTCTTAAGGTGCTTCTCAGCCATCTGAAGTTCTTCAGGTGAAAATTTTTGTTTAGCTTTGTACCCCATTTTTTGATAGGGTTATTTGGTTTTCTGGGGTGTAACTTCTTGAGTTCTTTGTATACATTGGATATTAGCCCTCTGTCAGATGTAGGGTTGGTGAAGATCTTTTCCCAATTTGTTGGATGCCATTTTGTCCTTTTGACAGTGTCCTTTGCCTTACAGAAACTTTGTAATTTTATGAGGTCCCATTTTTCAGTTCTTGATCTTAGAGCATAAGCTATTGGTGTTCTGTTCAGGAACTTTTCCCTTGTGCCCATGTCCTCAAGGGTCTTCCCCAGTTTCTTTTCTATTAGTTTCAGTGTGTCTGGATTTATGTGGAGGACCTTGATCCACTTGGAGTTGCGCTTAGTACAAGGAGATAAGAATGGATCAATTGGCATTCTTCTGCATGATGATCTCCAATTGAACCAGCACCATTTGTTGAAAAGGCTATCTCTTTTCCATTGGATGGTTTCAGCTCCATTGTCAAACATGAAGTGACCATAGGTTTGTGGATTCATTTCTGGGTCTTCAATCCTATTCCATTGATCCACATGCCTGTGACTGTACCAATACCAGGCAGTTTTCAGCACTATTGCTCTGTAGTATTGCTTGAAGTCCAGGATACTGATTCCGCTAGAAGCTTTTTACAGTTGAGAATAGTTTTAGCTATCCTGTGTTTTTTGTTATTTCAGATTAATTTGAGAATTGCTCTTTCTAACTCTATGAAAAACTGAGTTGGGATTTTGATGGGGATTGCATTGAATCTTTAGATTGCTTTTGGCAAGATGGCCATTTTAGCTATATTATTCCTGCCAATCCATGAGCATGGAAGATTTTTTCCATTTTCTGAGGTCTTCTTCAATTTCCTTCTTCAGATACCTGAAGTTTTTGTCATACAAATCTTTTACTCATTTGGTTAGAGTCACACCAAGATACTTTATATTGTTTGTGGCTATTTTGAATGGTGTCATTTCTCTAATTTCATTCTCAGCCTGCTTATCCTTTGAGTATAGGAAGGCTACTGATTTGCTTGAGCTGATTTTATAACCAGCCACTTTGCTGAAGTTGTTTATCAGCTGTAGGAGTTCTCTGGTGGTGGTTTTTTTGGGGGGGTCACTTAATTATACTATCATATCATCTGCAAAGACTGATAATTTGACTTCTTCCTTTCCAATTTGTATCCTTCTGACCTCCCTATCTTGTTCAATTGCTCTGGCTAGAACTTCAATTACTATATTGTATAAATATGGAGAGAGAGGGCAGCCTTGTGTAGTCCCTGATTTTAGTGGGATTGCTTCAAGCTTCTCTCCATTTAGTTTGATGTTGGCTACTGGTTTGTTGAATATTGCTTTTATTGTGTTTAGGTATGGGCCTTGAATTCTTGTTCTTTCCAAGACCTTTAATATGAAAGGATGCTGAATTTTGTCAAATGCCTTTTCAGCATCTAATAAAATGACAATGTGTTTTTTGTTTTTGTAGTGGATTATATTGACAGAACCATCCCTGCATCTCTGGGATGAAGCCAACTTGATCATGGTGAATGATCTTTTTTATGTGTTCTTGGATTCAGTTGGGAAGAATTTTATTGAGTATATTCATAAGGGAAATTGGTCTAAATTTCTCTTTTTTTGTTGGATCTTTGTGTGATTTTGATATGAGTTAAATTTTGGCTTCATAGAATGAGTTGGGTAATGTTTCTTCAGTTTCTATTTTGTAGAATAGTTTGAATAGCATTGGTCTCCTTTGAAGATCTGATAGAATTCTGCACTAAAACCATCAGGTCCTGTGCTTTTTTTGGTTAGCAGACTGTCAATGAGCACTTCTATTTCTTTAGTGGTTATGGGACCATTTATATGGTCTATGGTCCTGATTAAATTTTGGTAGTTGGTATCTGTCTAGGAAATTGTCCATTTCCTCCAGATTTTCCAGTTGTGCTGAGTTTCGGTTTTTGTAGCATGATATGATAATTTTTTAAAATTTCCTCAGTTTCTCTTGTTATTTCTCCCTTTTCATTTCTGATTTTGTTAATTTGGAAACTGTCTCTGTGCCCTCTGGTAAGTCTGTCTAAGGATTTATCTATCTTGTTGATTTTCCCAAAGAACCAGCTTATAGTCTTGCTGATTCTTTGTATAATTCTTTTTGTATCAATTGGTTGATTTCAGCCCTGAGTTTGATGATTTCCTGCCTTCTACTCCTCTTGGGTGTATTACCTTCTTTCTGTTCTAAAGCTTTCAGGTGTGCTGTTAAGCTGTTAGTATATGCTCTCTCGAGCTTCTTTTTCTGAGTACTGAAAAATTTTGGGAAAGGAGTACATAAGATTGCATAGCACCAAATAGCTTTGAACTCCTCCTCCTCTTGCATAAGGTCCTAATGTGCCCTGATTATAGGCGTGTACCTCTGTGCCTAGCTGCCAATACCTTCTTCATGTCAAAGAAAAAATGTGGGACTTTCAAGGCCATCAGTTGCTTCATCAGCTCAGTGTCTGCCAGTATGAGGAAGGTGTGGGTAATTTATACTCCATTGCTGGTCTCTCTTCTGCTCTATCTGCAGAGAGACATTTCTTCATGAGAAATGAAAATAAAATGACTCATTGTAGATTTAAAATATAACTTTTCACAGTACAAAACAGTAAATGAGATATTTGCTTTCTCCTTGTCACTTGGTATTGTTTGGTTATACCCTCTTTAAAGGAATCCTTAATCGGCAATTGGCATTGATAAAGAACTAAGGACCTCAATATTTTGTTTGTGAGTCCTTTTTTTTTTTTTCTGAAACAGACTCTGCTCTCAGCTACAGGCATTATCTTGTTTAGTCACATTGTCATTCATTATTAAATAACAGCATAGTGGAAATAATAATAAACATGCCCAGTAGTGAGGCTCTAAGATCAAACATGTCTAAATACACAGATCAAGTGGAATATCAACCCCGGGCGACCACTCTACCCAAGGCTAAATCTGTGCCAAGAGGTGATGACAGGTCATCAAGTGAGCTCTCCTAACTCACCATATATTTGAGATAATGCAATAATGCATTGAGATTTTTAAGAGCAAGAAAAGCAAGTAGTGGTGTTTGATTCTCTGTTATTTTTTAGTGTATTTTATTTAAAGTTACAAATGATGAGTGATTAGTCACAAGTGAGTTTGAGCCTTTGTTATGTGATATTTTTTCTTATCATCGGTTCTTTAGTTCCTTTTCTTGCAGAGTCAGATCTCAGAAGCATAACAAATCATGATTAACTTCTGAATGTATGCTCACTTTAAATTTTATGTAAATATTTAATAATAACAAAACCATTTGTCTTAATATCTTGAAGATAAGAATAATGTAAAGATCTTGTTCACTCAATAACTAATTTTAAGTGTGAGAACAGCCCAAGTATAAGGTCATCTTTAAAGCCTTTAATATGCAGTTTCATTCCTGAAAGAACAACCATTTACAAATTGTTATTTATAATACTCTTGATTCTCATAATGGCTTTAATCCACTTCATTCATACATGAACAAGCTTAACATTTAATGAAATTAATAAAAAATGACACCATGTGGCACTGTGTCTTCCATAGACTGTTGTTTTCTTTTTGTGCCTTATAGTCTGTGATTTATTATCTCTTTGGTGCATTGACTTGCACTGCCATGGTATTCCAGTTCAAAGAATATATTATGGGATGCACACACTAGGTGATTAACGGCTAATTTTATGGTCCTTAGCCAAATGTAGGATCCATACACAATAACTGGCTAAAAAGTTATCAAGAAAGTATAATTTGGATTTTGCTTGAGTTCAAATTTCTTTCCTTTCATACCTCCTCCTCCTCCTCCTCCTCCTCCTCCTCCTCCTCCTCCTCCTCCTCCTCTCTCTCTCTCTCTCTCTCTCTCTCTCTCTCTCTCTCTCTCTCTCTCTCTCTCTTTCTCTCTCTCTGACATCCCAAGCCAAAGAACTTTGAGGAAACTGTTTCAAATCCTTCTGATTCCTCAACCCAAATTGCAATACAATTACATTTGAGTACTTTGACTCTGTTCTCTGTTTCTTTCCGACATTGTATATGACCTGGCAGGAAATACCAGTGTGCGCGTGTGTGTGTGTGTGTGTGTGTGTGTGTGTGTGTGTGTGTGTGTATGACATGTCCAATATCTGGTCATGTCTCCCCACCTCATGTGATCGGAAGAAAATTGCCATCATTTGTTGCTGGGATACAAAAAACAATCCTCTGAATTTCCGGACTTCACAGTCAGCTGCAAGATTTACAGCAACACTGAAGCGATGCATCCCTCTCATAACATGCAAAAATATGTCCTTATTCTACTGAAACCTCACAATTCCATTCAGAATGTCCCCACAACCACAGTTCGCTTCTCCCTCTCACTTCACAATCTGCTCCTCTTTCTGCTTTTTTCACAGCTTTGCATCATTTTTTTCTCTCATCATTTTCTTCAAATGCAAGAGGCTATTGTTTACCACAGGCTTTTGATTTAAAGTTGATCAATCCTGGACCTCTCTATGTCTTACCATTATCCTACCTATCCAGAGATTCTTCCTCTCTATCATGCTTAAAGCTTTAAGCCATCCAAAACTGGCTTCTTTGGAGTCATCTCCTTCTACAACATATAGTATTCTTTATTGTATAATTTACTCATTATAGGGTGACAGTGCCCTGGTCTGCTTGAAATGAAATAGAGAGATGCCTGATGTCAGAACAATTATTTTTTTGATAATATTTCTATTAACTCTTTAAGAATTTTATACAATGCATTTTGATCATATTCTGTCTTCTCCAAATCCTTTGAGATCTGCCATAACATCCCAACCCACTTCACATCATGTGCTCATTTATTTATTTAAACATGTATAGTCTAATTTGTGCTGGCCAACGATTCTTGGATGGAGAGTCATCCAGGGGTATGGTGAACCTACAAGAAGTTATACTATATAAAAATTAACCTATCATCCCAGCAGTTAGGAACTTCCAATAGCTCTTCAGTTAGGTGTGGGACTTTTCACCTACTACCTCTATTATATGCTTGGGTATTATTTTTCTGGAGAACTTTTAGATCTTGTACATCCTTTCACATCTTTTGTGAGTTCATATGTACAGTTGCCACGTACTGTCCTGAACATGCTGTTTTTGTAGTCATCTATCTCCTCTGGTTCTTACAATCTTTGCACCTCCCTTCTATGATGATTTCCTAAGCCTTGAGAGGAGGGGTATGAACTATGTTAACTATTTAAGGCTGATTGTGATGAATTGTCTTATTCCCTGCTCCTTGACCAGTTGTTAGTCTCTGTGTTAATAACCATCTACCTCAGCAAGGAGCTTTTCTGACTAGGGTTGAAAGTGTACTAATCTGTGTGGTTAGGATGACTCACCAGGAATTGCTTTAATGCTGAGAGGCAAGACATTACTATCAAGAATGTTTTCTTTATATCAAACTCTCATTTTACTCTTACATACCTCCTGGGTTTATTAAACTATTTATAAGAACAGATAAGGCTTTTTTTGTGGTTCAAGAATAATGACTCACTATGAAATTCAGGATAGAGATTTCTCAAGAAATTAAATGGGTAACTGCTGTTCTGGCTAGTTCTTTGTCAGCCTGACACAAGCTAGAGTCATTGGAGAGGAGAAAACATTGATTAAGAAAATACTTCAATAAGTCATTTTGTAGGCAAGCATATAGGGTGTTTTTAAATTAGTTATTGATGTTGGAAGGCACAGCCCATTCTGGGTGGTGCCACCCCTGAGCTGGTAGTCCTAGACTGTACAAGAAATAGTTGGGGGGGGGAGGAATTATGGGACGTAGGGAGGGGGGAACTGGGAAAGGGGAAAGCCTTTGGAATGTAAACATAGAATATAGAAAATAAAAATTAAAAAAAATAAATAAATAAAAAGAAAGCAGCCTAAGCAAGCTGAGAGTGCAAGCTAATATGCAGCAATCCTCCATGGTCTCTGAATAAACTTCTACCTACAGGATTTTGTCCTGCTTGAGTTCTTGTCCTAAGTGCTTTTGATGATGAACTGCTGTATGGAAGCATGAGTGAAGTAAACCCTTTTCTCCCTAAGTTATTTTAGTCGTGGTGTTTGTAGCAGCATGAGAAACCCTATCTAAGACAACTGCCATATGTCCCAGCTATGTACTCCTTGTCGTGTGTCAGAAAGAAGCAAGGATAGCATATGACACAAGTGCCTGCACTATTTATTGTAGTGTTTTTCATGACAGCTAGATTACATGTCTCAGAAGAAGAGGGGATAATACATGTAGTGGAGATTCATATAGCTAAAGTACTAAATCATTCAGGAAAATGAATGGACTTGGTTAACATCATATTAAATGAAACAAATAAAGGAAGAAAATATTGCATGTTCCTTTTCATATGTGAGATCTACAGAAGGGAAAGACTGGAAACTAAAGACAGTGTGAGGCTAATCTGTTGAAGGCATTGTGCATGAAGTTCTGAAAACAGTGTTAGGGGATTGGTGATACACTCCTCTAATTCAAGACACTCCGGAGGCTTAGTCAGGTCAATCACAAGTTTAAGGCCTGCCTCAACAACACCAGGAGATTCCCATATTAATAAAAATATAGCCAAAAGGGTTATGGACATAGATCAATTGTAGCCTAAGATGTGAGATGCCTAAGATTAAATCTACAGTTCTGAAAATAAATTATCAAAAGTAGACAAAGAAAAAAGAGGAGGAGCAGCAGGAGGAGAAGGAGGAAAAAAGGAGGATGAGGAGGAGGATGAGGAGAAGGAGGAGGAGGAGGAGGAGGAGGAGGAAGAAGAAGAAGAAGAAGAAGAAGAAGAAGAAGAAGAAGAAGAAGAAGAAGAAGAAGAAGAAGAGGAAGAAAGAAGGAGGAGGAGGAAGGGGAAGGGAAAGGGGAAGGGGACAGGGACGGGGACAGGGATGGGGACAGGGAAGGAGTAGAAGAAGGAGAAGAAGAAGAAGAAGAAGAAGAAGAAGAAGAAGAAGAAGAAGAAGAAGAAGAGGAGGAAGAGGAAGAGGAAGAAGAAGATCGTGGAGGAAATATAGCAGCATGCCTTAAAAATTTGTATAGCTTGTCGGACATCATTTGGTATGTGGATTAGGTCTTTGGTGTCCCACTTACTTGTATTCTTAACAACACTGTTGTAAGTAGTTTTATTTTCTTGACCATTATCAGCTAATATCATTGAAGATAATTTTTGACATCCAGGCATATTCTAAAACACTTAAAAACCTTATTACATTGAATTTGTTTAATAAACAATAAGATGGAATAGTGTATGATTATGGCTATATGAAGTTTCTTCTTTCATAATAATATTATTCTTTAAACTAGCATTTTTCCATTAGTGGACCCTTTTAATGCAAATAATTTTGATCGAGTCATTTTTTTTACAATTTTTTTATTTTCTATATTCTTTGTTTACATTCCGAAGGCTTTCCCCTTTCCCTGTTCCCCCCTCACCATATGTCCCATATGTCCTCTTCCACCCCACCCCACCCCCTGCCTATTCCCCAATCACCGACAAGAAGAAAGGAGTGGACACTGGTGCTGGAAAGAATCAAAGCATCAGTGTAGGGGAATACCAGAACAGGGAAGTGAGAAGGGGTGGATGGGGGAAGAGGGGGAGGGAAAAGGGCATGTGGGACCTTAGGGGGACAGGGAACCAGAAAAAGGGAAATGAAATGTAAATACAGAATATATTCAATAAAAAAATTAAAAAACGAATATAAGTAAGGAAACAGAAAGGAAGCAGCAAGTCCTAGGTACAGTGGGAGGGCGGGCTCAGCATGTCTGTAAAAATACAAATTTTTTAAAAAATTGTATAGCTAATGTACAAAAAATGAATTAACAATTATGGTTCCTGAATAGTAGATTCTCAGCAATTATCTGGCAAATGAGGATGGGCTGATTAATCGTAGAACTTATTACTTAAGTTATAATGTGTGGAGGGGCATAAGTCACACTTATTTGACAATAATTTCAAAAGAAACACCCAGCTATGGCAGTCTTGTTCTGCCTGGCAAAGCTCAGAAGAAAACCAGTACCTTGTTAGCCATCTTCACTCTTAAGGAGTTAGGCCAGGCTACCATATCTCATGGAACAGTGGTGTCCATGAAAAACCTGACCCTGACCCAAGCTCTCATGTTTTATACAACAGGAGTGAATACAGAGTGAACTGACCTGGGATAAGAAAGAGACTGACCTTGTCTCTTTCTCATGAGACAAGGATGGTCAAGAAAGGATCTGGCTCATTTCTTCCAGCTGTCATTTTGCAAGGGTAGCCGAGGAAGGAGATAACTCAGGCTTCTATCTTATAAAAAGAGGGTGAGCTGGAAAGAAAATGGCCAAAGTCAGCTTGTCTTGTAGAACAGAAGTGACCAGGGAATGCTTTGGTGTAACCTTCATGATCTCACAGTAACTTCTGATTTGAACATATAACTCCTCAGTAAGTAACTATGGAGATAAGCTTGAGAGGGTGACAGAGGTGGTTTGCATTTCACGTATAGGTCATCATGACAAGCTGATGAGGTTCCAATATAGCTTACATCCAAATCAGCCAAAACATCCAAAGAATAGAAATTGCTTTGTGATTTTTTTCAAAAAAAGTCTTTTTATTTATAGGTATGTTTAAAATATATCAGCCTCTTCTGATCCCACAAGTTTCTACACAGCGCTCCCTGTGTTCAGAAGATACTGCTCCTTTGCTGATAGTCTTCGTACCTCAGAGTTCTGGGGAAGCTTCAGAGAAACTGTTCAACTCTTAGCTGGATACAAATCAATTTGCCCTGATGATGTGAAAATGAAGACCGGTGTGTTCTCTGTTCTGGCTGTGAAGCCATTATCCTTAACCTTTTAAAAAATCAAACGGAGGGAAGATCAGTACTATTTCTGGGAAGGATGACCTTAAATGAACATTGTCAGAATCACAGAGAAATTTTAAACCAGCAGTTCTATTCTCTGTAATAAAGCTTAAAATAAAATTAATTATTGCAGCAGTAAAAGCTAATGCATTCAAGTTATCTCTATTTTTCTCCTGAAGTTTAAGCATCCTGTGCTTAGTATATGTGTTTATCCAAGAAATGAAATGCAAACAAGAGAATTCAAATGCTCATAATATGTTTATTCTTTAGATGAGAAACTATTTATAAACAAGAACAACAAATAGAACAACAAAGAAAGACAAAGCCTCTCTCCCAGCAGGCATGCCCTGTAATTCTAGGAGAGTGGGGGTGGGGAGGACTTCTTCATAGCAGCTTATTTCTCCCCAGAAGGTGGCCTCCTATATCTGGAAGCTGGAGCTCTAGTTTTGAAAATTTCTTTACAAACAGCAGTTCCTTCCTGCACAGGTTGCCATTGTCAAGGGCAGCTCTGACATCTTCCGAGCACTGCTTGGAGCCTGAGGAACCCACTGGGGTCTGCAGGCTGTGTGCATGCTGGGTGGGGAATGCCAAGCGTCCTATCAGCTGCTTCCCTGCAGTTCACACCATTTACCTTCACTCCTGAACTCAGCCTCTTTTCATGATCTCATCTCAAGGCTCACTCAGAAAACATGATTGCAGGTTCAGCTGGGGCAGGAGCTGAATAGAATAAAAGAAAGCAAACAAACAAAGCCAAAAACCACACACACACACACACACACACACACACACACACACACACACTCACACACACCCCTCAGTCTGTGAAGGAGAGCATTTCCAGGATCTTGCAGCTGCCAAGGCAAATCCTCTTCCAATCTTAAGAACTTACTGCAGGATTTTCCTTAACAATATTTGTTGATATCTCAAAAATGTAATTGTTAGCTGGGCGGTGGTGGCGCACGCCTGTAATCCCAGCACTCTGGGAGGCAGAGGTAGGCGGATTTCTGAGTCCGAAGTCAGCCTGGTCTACAGAGTGAGTTCCAGGCCAGCCAGGGCTATACAGAGAAACCCTGTCTCAAACCAAAAACAACAACAACAGCAAAAAAAATCCAAAAATGTAATTATTACAAACATTTTGAGGACCGAAAAATTGCTGAGAGTAGTTTTTAACTGCCTAGCCAAGAAAATGCATGTATACATAGTACTTAAAATAATGGTATTGTTAATAATAACAATGATAGTACTTTGTGGAAACTGCCATGACCAGGTATAAAGACCTTGATTATATTCCTTATATACAAATATTCCAAACTTGTAAAATGTCCAAAAGTATTGTCTTCTGGCAAAGTAAGTCAAAGTATTCTTTAATAGTATTGTTAAAAAATAACTGAAAATTTTGACTATTTTAGTGTGCCTCTGTTGAATGATTGAGTTTTCTCTACCCACTCTTCTGACAAACACAAATAGAATTTTATCTTGTGCATTGTGTGTAGTGTTTCTAGTCATTTCCCTTGGATCTAAGTACAGCAGTGGAAGTCCTAGATAAACTCTCTTCCTGAATTTTTTTGACTTTCCATCCTGATCTTTATAGCTTTACACACTTGCATCCTGCCCACAGTACACTCTGCTTACCATTTTCCTACATCCTTGTTAATCTTCTCTTTTAGGGAGACAGTAAGATGTTAGAATTTGAAATAACATGAATGAACATGGAGAAAATTATGGGAAATGAAATAAGTCAGGCACAGAAAGTCAGATGCTGTAGGATTTCACTTGAATCTACAAGTATCAAAGAGTAAAGACAGAAGTAGCAGGCATAATAGTGATTTTCAGAGGTGGCAGCGGGTAGAGAGAGGATCAGGGGTGTCGAGGAACTCAATACTTAGGTAGAAAGTAAGAACTGGACTTTTGGGATTTGCTGCACAGAATGACATCTGTATTTCATGATATTATATATATTTCACAAAAATGGAGCCAATTCCAGCTTGATCATAATGACACATGAAATGGTAGATATGTGAATTATCTCTATTCAGTGATCTCATGCTATCAACATTTATGGCAAAAACACATTATAAATAACAAATGCATTGGTTATGATTTTCCAAATAACATTATTAATAAAAACAAAAAATCTGCTTGTCCTTTTTCTCAGAAATCTGCTTCCAGTGAACCTGTGTATAATAAATCATTGAAATGTAGACAGATGTTTCAAGGAAAAGATAGTACTGACAGAGCTAATTATAGCAAAAATATAACCAGACAGAAGATAAATAATAAGAGGATAGCTGACTAAATATTACTAGTCAAAAGTGGTATGAGTACACAAAATTTTAATTTTTAAATGATATTAAGTGACTTGAGAAACAATATTTTAAAAATAAATAAAAGGTTTAAAAGACATACTTTCTTGTGGGTCTATGAAGTGATTTTATTAATTCTCCCTATGTTATTTAAATTGTCAACAAGATTATTTTGTGAATAAAACAATGCATATAAGGTGATATATGTGTGTTTGTGTGTGTGTATGTGTGTGTGTGTGTATGTGTGTACTTATGGATACATTGTTTGATTTATTCAACTCATTCTCTTTTAGGGAGATAGTAACATGTTAGAATTTGAAATAACATGAATGAACATGGAGAAAATTATGGGAAGTGAAATAAGGCAGGCACAGAAAGTCAGATGCTATAGGATTTCACTTGAATCTACAAGTATAAAAGGGTAAAGACAGAAGTACCAAGCATACTACAAAATACAGTGGAACAAAATAGATAATGTAGAATTTCCCAGAAAGGTTTTACCCCTAAGGCAAAGGTGATTAGTATATCTCAGCCAATTGGACAAGAAGTGGCTGAAGCAGATTCTATTTCTAAGTGATAAATAACCACGGCTAGTTTGTGCTTAGTGGTGGTGGTGGGGGGTGGTTGCAAGTAACTCTGTGTAGCCTATATGTGCTTAAACTCTTTGTCATCCTTCTCTGCCCTTGTTTTCCCTGTTTGAATAATGCAGTCGTGGGACACCAAACTTATCTGGTCCTTTCAGGATTTCCTCAAAATCTGCCTTCCATTATGCTCATTTAGTAAGTCCTATTAAGTCCAAAATGGTATCTTCAGAGAGCCTCTTGGATGTTCTCCAGGGAGTGTCAGCATCTGGTTCTCAGCCATCTCTACCAGGTGCTTTTTGCAGTTTTAAGACACTGGAGTGACAAGAAACAAGAAGTGAGGAGTATTATCCAAGGCTCAATTCTACACTCAGCACATGGTTAGTTATGCACACTAGAAACCTTTTTCAAAAACTTTCTCTCCAGCATTATTGCTTCTGTCTAAGATGTGGTACAGGTCATAGCCTTAGAATTCATTAAAGCATAGAAATATGTTTTATTAATTTTTCCAACTTTTATTTTTTAACTTTTTAAATATACAATATATTCTAATCACACTTATTCCTATCTTCAACTGCTTTCAGATCCTGCAAGTTTCCCACTCCATCAAACTCTGACTTTTCTGTCTCTCTGTTTCTTTAAACAAAGACGCAGATCACAAAACACTCATACACAAAATCCCCAGAAAGACAGAAAAACAGAAACAAAAACTAATGTATAGTCAAAAGACAAATAAGATGAATTATAATATAAAACAAAACTATTGTAATTTGTGTAAATATGATCTGATTGCAGGATGGAAAGCTATGTTACACACTTGTGTTTCTGTTGAAGATGGAAACTGGATTTGTTAAGAAAATATTATCTTTCCTATGTTTGTCAGAACTTGTACTCTCCAGAACATTGACAATGTGCACTTTCAGCATCTGAAAAGATTAAAAAAAAATAAATATTCCCAGAGGTCCACAGTCACCAGGATCTATCATGTGAGTCCTTTCTCCTAATCCCCTGCCTGTTGGGAACACTTCAGGTAAGGCCAGCTATGATCTCTGCTCTGTCCCTGGTGTCCTCCATTGCCCATCCCACAGCTCTTTCTGCATTCCCGGAGGCCTGTTGCTATCTGGGACTATCTGGCTTGCAAACATTAAGGACAACCATATTTCTAGATGCTGACAAAAAGACACAACAAAAACCAGGGCAATATTGGACCATCATAACCTAGCTATCTTCCTATAGCAAGCCCTGGATATTCTAACACAGCTGAAACACAAGAAAATGACCTTAAATCCAATCTTATGGAGATGATAGAGGTCTTAAAGGGGAATTTAAAAATCACTTAAATAAATATATAAAAATACAATCAAACTTGTGAATAAAATGAATAAAACTGTTCAAGACCTGAAAATAGAAATAGAAGCAATAAAGAGAAAACAAGCTAAAGCAATTGTGGAGATGTAAAATCTAGGTAAGAGAACAAAAAGTGCAATTGCAAGCATCGCCAACAGAATACAAAAGATGGAAGAGAGACTCTCAAGTGTAGAAGGTATGATAAAAAATTGATAAATTGGTCAACAAAAATGTTAAATCTGAAAAGTGTCTAACACAAAATATCCAGGAAATTTGAGTTACTATGATAAAAACCAAAGCTAAGAAAATAGGAATAGAAGAAGCAGAAGATTCCCAGCTTTAAGGCCCAGAAAATACTTTTGAAATCATAGGAGAAAATTTCCCTAACCTAAAGAAAGAGAGGCCTATAAATATACAGAGCACCAATTAGATTGGATCAGAAAATGAATTCTGCCTGCTAGATAATAATCAAAGATTCTATGTATAGAGCAAAGAAGAATATTAGAAGCTGTAAGGGAAAAGGCCAGATAACATATAAAGGCAGACTTATCGGTATTACACCGGACTTCTCAGCACAGAACTTAAAAGGAAGAAGGGCCTGGGCAAATGTCTTGAAGTCTCTAGAGACTTTGTCCAGCAGCTGATGGAAACAGATGCAGAAAACCACAGCCAAACAGTAGGTGGAACTCATGGAGTATTGTAGAGGGGGATGGGTAGGAAACGGAGAGAGCGTGAGTGGTCAAGGACACAAGAAGACCTACAGAGTAAACTTACCTTGGCCCCTGGAGGGCTCACAGAGACTAACCACCAACCAAAAAGGATGTATGGGTTGGTTCTAGGCCATTTCCAAATATGTATTATATGTGCAATTTGTTCTTCATGTGGTTGTTCTAATAATTGGAGCTGGGGTTGTCTCTGACTCTGTTATGGATCTTGGATCCTTTCCCCACAGCTGCACTGTCTTGTCTTGTCTCAGTGGGAGAGGATTGGCTTTGTTTGGCTATGACTTGTTGTACTGGGGTGTGTTGGTACCCATGGGATCCTCCACTTCTTGGAGAAGAGTAGAGCAGAATAGGAAAGGGAGTGCATGGGTAAAAGTGGGAGGAGAGAAAGGAGTGGTCTGTGATCAGGTTGTAAAGTGAGAAAACAAATTAGTGGAGAAAATTCTTTTTAAAAATTTTAATAAAGATAAAAAGAGAAAGCCTCATGGCATTACTTAGCTCAGCCCTACTTCTCGCCAGATACTCCATGAAACACTAAAGACTCAGTTAGATTAACACTGTCAAGAGCACTTGAAGGAATGATGCTCTTGAGAGCACAATAGACAATTTTCCTTGCAAAACTCATACTTCTATTATTATTGGTGCTATGTAAAATTCTTCATAATGGACGCCATTTTAATGTTATGCAAATAGCCTACAATTAGGAACATTGTTGAAAAGGGACCCAGAAGAGGTTAAATAACATGACCAAAGATCATTGTATTAGTTTTTAGTGGCTACATGCTACATTATTAGCAGGTACTATCTGCCAAGGAACCTGAATGCCTGTCTTCTTACTGCTGCATTGTCAAATCACACATGCTATAACAGCATGACCACTTTTCTCCTCAAGGATAAAAAGTCTTGTAGCTAGTGAGTAGACTGGAGAAATTGGATAACATGTCTAGTGTTAGACATATTGCACTATACCATCAAAATCCATGGAGAATAGTAGTTTCTCTTATTTCTTCTGAGTTTCAAATATTGCACAGGTCCTTGTTATTGAGGATGCCAAATCTAAGCACTTCTCTTTTACATCACTGCCCCATTCTACCCTTCTCTGTGCCATAGTTTCTGTGGTTGTCAAGCATACTCCATGATTCCCACTAAATTGAAAAAGTACCACATTGTAATCTAGTCCATAATCAGTTTTCTCTTATATAGTACTTTTGCATAGGGGACATATTATCTCCATTTAAAAGAATTACTTTAAATTTGAACATTTTACTGAAATTTCACCTCAGAATATACGTATTTTCATGGCATTTAAAGGCATGTAAGATTTCTGAAATATTCCATTTTCTATCCTCCAAAATTTTCCCTCCCTTTTGTAATTTGTATCAAAATTTGACAGTAAATTAAAATGAAGTCATTAAGTAGCATTTACTCTTGAATTCCTGCTC
Source organism: Apodemus agrarius (assembly GCA_964023405.1). Classification (NCBI taxonomy): domain Eukaryota; kingdom Metazoa; phylum Chordata; class Mammalia; order Rodentia; family Muridae; genus Apodemus; species Apodemus agrarius. Next base: position 14,695,873 of record OZ030012.1, read on the forward strand.
TCCCCATGTGAATAATCAAAAGTAAGTTCTTCCAGCAGTTCACATAAATGGGTGTTCTTCCCAAATCTTTGGCTACACACTGCTCATGGAATCATAATTCACCACAGGTTTTACAAAGTCATATTAATCTGGAATGTGAGCATCACAGTGAGCCATGGAGCGTATGTGCCTGACCTGCTGACACCTGAAACAAAGTCCTGCAATTGCAGCCAACAGGATATTTCCTCTGATTTTGAGACAGACAAATTCCATAAGCAATCGAAATGCAAAGGCAAATAAAACACAAAAGCTCCCCGAGTGATTAAGCTATGAGGTGAATAATATTCAAGCACCAGAGAAGTTTGGAAATAGGAAAAGTCAACATGTTTTCCAATAAATAAAATATGAGTCAACCGGGCAGAGAACGTTTTGAATGGCATTGCTGTCTGGCTAAGAAAGAATGTATAACATTGTAAGAATTGTGCTTATTGAATTTTAAACTCCATAAATTTCATAAAAGGTGGCTTTTCCCTCATCTCAATGGAAATAGAAATGGTTTACATTATAAATGCATTTCTGCATTCATGTTCATTTCTAAGAAGAGAAAGGACTAGGCGGTGGCAATTTTCTTCTGTTATATAGTGTTATTTTGCTTATTGTAACATTTCAAAATTTTTATACAGTGTATCCTTTGAATTCTAGCCACAAAAGAGTATGTTTACTTTGAATAGAAATTCCATTAACTGTAATCTGTCCTTACTCTCCCAACTCACCACTTCTGATTGATGCCTCCTAGCCTGCATTCCACACAGACCACTCTCTCATAGTCTTCTTGAACCTGGTTTTTCTTCTTTGCAATCTAATCTCATCCCTGACAGACTGTGTGGCCCAGGCAATGTCTAGGTATTCTACGGAGACTGCAAAGGGGTTTAGCTTGGTGAGTGATTGTGTGTTTGAGAAATGGTGGATCAGGGGTAATGGTTCCAGTTCATGTCCACGTTCCTGTGCCTATTCATGTGTGTGTGTGTGTGTGTGTGTGTGTGTGTGTGTGTTGGTGTGTGTGTCTCTTTGTGTGGTGTTCATGTAGTGTGGTAAATATACATGTGTATGCATTTAGCAAGGTGAAGACAATCCAAAGTATACATGGCAACATAGGATGTCTTCTATTACTCTTCACTTAATTTTTAAAAATTATAAGGTAATTACACTAATCTCTTCCCATTTCTCCTTCCAAACCACCTCTGTCTATTATAGATTTCTTCCCAACTCTCCCATATTCTCCTTCTTTCTCTCTTTCAAATTCATGGCTTCATTTTATTAATTGTCATTGCATGCATGTATATATATGTATATACATACATATATGTGTGTGTATTAATACCTCATACATATGTGTATATGTATATAAATGTATACCACATAAATATGCACATATACATGTATGTACACATATATACTTTGCTATGTGTATACACACATATATTTGTAAATATACAACTATTCAGTTTTATAATGTTACTTGTATGTATGTTTTCAGGGCTGACCCTTTGACACTGGACAACCATTTGATGGTATCTTCCCCTGGAGAAACTTATTTCTCCTCCTCTAGGAATTCCTTAGTTGCCTGTAATTCTTCTTGTAGGGTTGCAGCCCTATGAGTTTTCTCCCATTCCCTTTAGCATGACTGTTCTTGTTATCCTTGCTCAACTGACATTTGGACATTCGTGTTGGTGAGACTTATAGGTGTAGTTTCTGACACTACTAGGAGATAAAATCTCATTGCTAACTTTCTTATCTTATGGCTTTTGCAATTTCCACCCTACTCTGGTACCTCTTCTGAAATCTTCCTTGAGCTAAGTTGCAGGCATTGTTTTCACAGCTGTCTCTTCAGGGACCAGGCTCCTCAACTCCTCACTCTAACTGGTTGTAGTTTTCTATGGTGCTCTCTATCTGTTGCAATTTTCTTGATGAAGGTGAAGACTACAGATATCTGTATCAGGACTAATGCTTAGCTAGTTGTTGGCGATTGACCTAATTTTGTAAAATAAATGATAATCTCTCCTGCTAGGCTGTGTGGGTTGTGATTCTATGTGGTTCTGCTTCCCTCAGTCCTGGGATCACAGGCAGGTCTCATTAGAGATGTTTTGTCTTACATGGGTGTTAGAGATCTAAACTTGGCAAGCTTTTGGCACAGCAAGTAGTGTATGGCAAACTGACTCCAGAGTTCTCTCCCCATTTTTTCTTTTGACTGCCTTGATGCTCAACACCTCCTTTGCTTATTTAAATTTTACTTTTCTAAAAAGGCTAAATGAGAGTTTCTTTTTTCTCATTGAATTCGTCCACTAATTTGGGATAAGTTACTTTTTTCTCTCTCTCTGCCCTAGAGCTTATATCTTGATTGTGACTAGTGCTTAATCTCAATTTATGTTGAGAGATCCCTTAACCAGAAATTGAGCTCGACCTGTGAATTTATGAGCAGGTAGATGTTTGAAGTCAAATCAGATTTGGTTAATATTTTATTCTTTAATGTTTGGCCTTGTACTAGCTCTCTGTATTTCATTACCTATTTATTAGAGAGGAAACCTGTACTCTCTTTTATCTTAAAACATGCTACCTTCATCTTCCCATCAATCAATGTGCTAAAGCTTTTGTGTATTTGCAATTCATTTGATCTCTCCATGTTGGACATGAGGGATAAAAACTTAAGTTATCCATAGAGCAAAACCAGGGGATGCTTTTCTCTTTGCAAACTTACCATGCTCGTAAGCAAATGAATGTAGGAGAGTGAATGCTCACAACAAAGGCAAGATGATGTCATCTCTACCAGGACAGAGTAAAGGCCCCTCATTTTGCTAGGTGTGTCAAAAACAAAATTACTGTATAGTTAAGCATATAAACCTAAAGACAGGTTGACCAATATATGCTGGACATATGTCTTTCTTCAGCTCAGCACAACTAACTTGGAATTTTCAGGATTTTAAATCTTTTAATTATGTATACATGTGTGCCTATTTGTTTGTGCATATGAGTTCAAAAACCTTAGAGGCTAGAAAAGGGCATCTGATTCATTGGAGCTAGAGTCACAGACCGTTGCTAAACCATTTAATATAGGTGTTGGAACTGAAACTTTGAACACTTGTCCTCAGCAAGAACATTATGTGCTCTTTCCCACCAAAAGATCTGTCCAGACTCCATTAGCTAATATTCTGTGTGATTCTAGATAAAGGTTACTTATTATAGAAATTAAACCCCTCTCTCTTTGGTTGGCCTTATGCTATTATATTAGTCTGCCAGGAATATAGGACATAGAATAATTCTATTTACTCAGATCTTAAAGAATATTATGATGATCAGTGTTATTTAGCAACTTGACAAAAATCTAGGCTTACCATGGAAATGGGTCTCTGAGCATGCTTTTGAATGATAGTGTTGATTGTATTAATGGGTGGGGGAAAACCCATCTTAATTGTGATCATGTGATCCCGGCCTACAAAAAGTGAGAAAGCAAGCAAAGCACTGATGTGCATCCATTCATTGCTCTCTGTTCCTGCTTGTGGTATGATGTGACTATCTCTTTCAAAACAGTTCTCACAAATATACATTTACTTCTGGAATAAAATTTTGTTTCTGATTTAGTTAACACTGCAGAATGAGAAGGTAGAAAGTGGAGAAGTGCAAAGTTGTGCATGAATAGAAAGAGATGACAAGCCATGTGATGTGGAGGCACAGTGGTTTGCTATGAACTCTTTGAGAAAAAATGAAGTCAGTCTTTATGAAATTTGCAGGCAATACCTTGTGGTCCTGTACTGGAGAAAAGGTGGCAGATAGAGAAGAACACTAGAAATAATATACTGGAATGGACTGGATCTCAAAAACTGAATCTAGTTTTAATCTGCTAACAAGAGAAGGAATGAGGAGGCCATAGTCATTGCTCAATAACTGATAAATCTGATAATGAAAAAAAACTTAATTGATGAAGGTAAAACTTTTAATTGTGCACTTTAAGAGAACTCTTGAGGACAGCCTATCACTAGCAGTGTTATCTAGTCTTCCTAAGAATTCACTGTGTATATTCAGGGTCACACATGATCATGTATGTTTTTTACCACAAAGCAATGGCTTTCTATATAGAGTGTGAATGACATACATTAAGTTCTTTTTCCCCCAAGCATCGCTCTTCATCCTTCATTGTCATAATTAAAGTCTACAGATTGTCATTCACCTGGTTTAGTAGCAATACCAAACGGACTGGAAGAAGAGAGGAGAATAACTGGTTTTGTTTTTCCATATACATCACTTCAAGCACCATTTATAAGTAGGCTGCAACTACCCACTCATCCAGCAGTAGCAATGGGCACAACTTTCAATGTCCCACCAAGTTCTCAGAAACAGCACAGCATTGAGACCAGCAGAAACCCATAGCACATTTCCTGTTAAGTCCTGGTACCCAAAGAAAAAAGATACACAGTTCAGCTTCAATTCCTATAATCCGTACCTGTTCAATCACCAACTGGAAGTAACAGCATATTTTCATAGTTAATGTTATGTATTTTTTAATGCTCCTGAAATTTCTGCCCTCATTGAAATCATTCCCTATATTATTAGGATTCTCAAGTTTGCTTCCTGTGTTCCCACCTTGGTTTCACAGATATGATCAGCACTGCTAAATTATGCAGTGATGATCCATGAAGTCCTTAATAAACACAGAAGGGAAGACAAAAGAGAAACTATACCCCTACTGCCAATTTCACCATAGGAGGAAGAATAAAGCTCCTGCCTACAGTGACTGCTTTCTAGTTCTAAAGAGCATCAAAAAGGGCACGGGCAGAGATATTCCAAGTGTGTGTTCTCTTGTTCCATACTTCTGGGAAAAAATAAACATGTAAAAACCTGGTAGAGGCTATTTTTTCTTGGGGATCACAGTTGGCTACACACAGGATCTTCAATACCTTGCAGAGAAAGCATTCACAGCCTATCGTTTCAAATACAGCAATTGATTTCAAAATCATCCTACTACATTATATTCCATTTTTACTGCATAGTTTACTCCTTTAAGAAAAATTCTACCACTCAAAGAAAGATTTATATAATGTAAGGAGTATTTTTCCCTCAACTGAGATTGTTGCAGGATTGCTAGCCAAAACAAATGATATTTAGGTTATTATTCCAAATTGCTAGAACTCTTTTCCATTACAGTGATATATTTTCTGTATGTATTAAAAGAGGCAGTTTTATAACGTTTCATATTGTAATGAAATAGAGTTCAATAACACTAAAAATAGGCAATGAAAACATCTTTGGTTCTCAAAGGAAGAAAAGTTAACCATCCCATGGAAAACAGTTCCTTGGGTGCTGTATTGAGTGCGAACAGGCTTAAAAATGACTTAGAAGAGATGCATAACTGAACAAGAATTAGAAGATGCTTTTTGTAAGTTATCAACATACTTAGGGTACCTTGTGTTATAGGGAGACCACACACATTGATATCTTCTAGCTTCAAAGGGAAATACTATGTCACTATCTTATATCTATCATATATTTATTAATCTACCCATGTATTTATTTATCTGTTATCTATCATCTACCTACCATCTATCTATCTATCTATCTATCTATCTATCTATCCATCCATCTATTCATTTATCTATTATCTATCTATCTATTATCTATTCCATATTCCTATCATCTGTTTACCTGATAGTTAATATTATCTATATCACCAATATGTCTATCATGTGTCTAAAATCAATGTATCTCAGCGACTCTATGTAGTTTATGTTTATTTTTTGACAATTGCATGACTGTCATCTGCATATATATTTTAAACCATATTTTTGAGGTTTTATATTTAATACATATGTTTCAATCGCATAATTCATGTTTCCCCAATTCCTCATAGCCACCTTCTGCACAATCCTTTTCCTAACCACCCATGGTTGAATGTTCCTTTTTTCTCTCATCTAGACTAGTCTCTGTAGCCTACCTATTATATGTTGTGGATGAAAACTACCCTGTAGTGTGCTCGGTCAACCAATTTTAATGCATGGAATACCCAAGACACAATTCACATATCCAGTGATGTACAAGAAGAAGGAAGGAGTGGCTCCTGGTTCTGGAAAGGCTCAGCGCATCAGTGTAGGGGAATACCAGAACAGGGAAGTGGGAAGGAATGGATGGGGGAACAGGGGGAGGGAAAAGGGCATATGGGACTATGGGGGAACAGGGAACCAGAAAAGGGGAAATCATTTGAAATGTAAATAAAGAATTTATTGAATAAAAACATGTTAGAACTAACATAGGACCTGAATGTTACATGTATGTATACATAAACAAAGGCCTGTCTTACTACCGAGATACCTACTTCCATTTTCATTGCTGCTCTGTTTACAACAGGATTTGGAAACTTCCTGGATGTCCATTACCTCATGAATGAATAATGCAAATATTGTATCCATACTACTATTTAATTTTGTGTAACTACACAAAAAATTTTTTTATACTTTTTATTGGATATATTCTATATTTACAATTCATTTCCCTTTTTCTGGTTCCACACCCCCAAAGGTCCCACATGCCCTTTTCCCTCTCCCTGCTCCCTCATCTACCCCTTCCCACCTCCCTGCTCTTGTACTCCCCCACAATGATGCTTTGGTCCATTTTAGCACCAGTGTCCACTCCTTTCTTCTTGTCAGACATCACTTGGTATGTGATTTGTGTCTTTGGTGTTCCAAGATTCTAGGCTAATATCCACTTATCAGTGACTGCATACCATGGGTATTCTTTTGAGACTGGGTCACCTCACTTAGTATGATATTCTCCAGCTCCATCCATTTCTCTAAGAATTTCATGAATTCGTTGTTTTTTTTTTTTTTTTGGTTTTTCGAGACAGGGTTTCTCTGTGTAGTTCTGGCTGTCCTGGAACTCACTCTGTAGACCAGGCTGGCCTCGAACTCAGAAATCCGCCTGCCTCTGCCTCCCAAGTGCTGGGATTACAGGCGTGCGCCACCACGCCCGGCCCTGAATTCGTTGTTTCTAATGTCTGAATAGTACACCATTGTGTATATATACCACATTTTTTGTATCCATTCCTCTGTTGAGGGACATCTGGGTTCTATCCAGCTTCTGGCTATTATATATAAGGCTGCTCTGAACATAGTGGAGCATGTATCCGTATTGCATGCTGGGGAATCTTCTGGGTATATTCCCAGGAGTGGTATGGCTGGGTCCTCCGGAAGTATCACATCCAGTTTTCTGAGGAACGGCCAGACTGATTTCCAGAGTGGTTGTACCAGCTTGCATTTCCACCAGCAGTGGAGGAGTGTTCCTCTTTCTCCACATACTCGCCAACACCTTATGTCTTCTGAGTTTTTAATCTTAGCCATTCTGACTGGTGTGAGGTGAAATCTCAGGGTTGTTTTGATTTGCATTTCCCTAATGACTAATGATGTTGAACATTTTTAAGGTGTTTCTCAGCCATCCGAATTTCTTCAGGTGAAAAGTCTCTGTTTAGCTCTGTACCCCATTTTTGGATAGGGTATTTGGTTTTCTGGGGTCTAACCCCTTTGAGTTCTTTGTATACATGGGATATTAGCCCTCTGTCAGATGTGGGGTTGGTGAAGATCTTTTCCCAATTTGTTGGTTGCCGATTTATCCTTTTGACAGTATCTTTTGCCTTACAGAAACTTTGTAATTTTATGAGGACCCATTTGTCTATTCTTGATCTTAGAGCATAAGCAATTGGTGTTCTGTTCAGGAATTTTTCCCCTGAGCCAATGTCCTCAAGGGTCTTCCCCAGTTTCTTTTCTATTAGTTTTAGTGTGTCTGGTTTTATGTGGAGGTCCCTGATCCACTTGGAGTTGAGCTTAGTGCAAGGAGATAAGAGTGGATCAATTCTCATTCTTCTGCATGTTGACCTCCAGTTGAGCCAGCACCATCTGTTGAAAAGGCTATCTTTTTTCCACTGGATGTTTTCAGCTCCTTTGTCAAAGATCAATTGGCCATAGATGTGTGGGCTCAATTCTGGGTCTTCGATCCTATTCCATTGATCTGCCTCCCTGTCACTGAACCAATACCATGCAGTTTTTAACACTACTGCTCTGTAGTATTGCTTGAGGTCCGGGATATTGATTCCCCCAGAAGTTCTTTTGCTGTTGATGATAGTTTTAGCTATCCTGGGTTTTTTGTTATTCCAGAGGAATTTGAGAATTGCTCTTTCTAACTCTATGAAGAACTGAGTTGAGATTTTGATGGGGATTGCATTGAATCTGTATATTGCTTTTGGCAAGATTGCCATTTTAACTATATTAATCCTGCCAACCCATGAGCATGGAAGATTTTCCCATTTTCTGATGTCTTCTTCAACTTCCCTCTTCAGAGACCTGAAGTTTTTGTCATATAAATCTTTCACATGTTTGGTTAGAGTCACTCCAAGATACTTTATTTCATTTGTGGCTATTGTGAAGGGTGTCATTTCCCTACTACTATTTAATTTTGTGTAACTACACAAAAAATTTTTTTAGCATATAGATGGAGATGGGAAGCACTGTATGAAATAAAACAAATAAGGCCCAAGGAAGTCAAATATTACATGTTCTTTCTCACTTGTGTATCCTAGCTTCTAAATTGGCTATAAGTATAGCAACATGGGATCAAGTGCACATATATAGCGCGAAAGTAGAAAGAAGACAAGGAATAAAAAGAATGAAGAAAAGAGGTGGAGTGGGAACAAAAACATGGAATATGGAAGTGAGAAGGCAAAGAAGTTAGAGCTGTTGAAGAAGGCAGTCTGGAGGAGAAAAGGCAGGGCATAAAGATGGATCAATTGAAATAATCTTGGTGGATGCCAGAAGAATAGCTGTATTTTTTATGCAATTAGAAATGTAAAAAAGAATATAACTGTAATGCTAGTGGTGTTTGTAGGAACTAATCCCACAGCGCTGCCTATACCATACGTCCACATTATTGCAATTGAAAGTTCCAGAGGACATGTGGCTATGGTTACTGAAAGAAGCAGAGATCCAATCTCATTTCCAGACTCTATGCACTTTGCATTGAAGAAAAGACAATTGGTTAAATTTTGATAACTGTTGGTTATATAATGTAGAATGACCAGAAGTCAGTTACATATACAAGTCTAGGAAACCATAGAAATCTACCACAGGAAGCTTTCTAGATTTGACCATGGGAAAAATGCATCTTTACATCCAACACCAGAGTGGATTATGCAAATTGACCAGAAATACCACCTAACATGCATTTAAATTATGTATTTACATGATGTATTTTCCATACTCCTCTCCAAGTTCCTCAAGGCAGAATGAAGATTGCTACATATATTTTATTTATGATAGTGCCTGAAAGTGGTAGACATTTAGTAATATGCTAATCTGATGGACAGGCTCAGACATCTCACTAAAGAACTCCCTGGGTATTTCATGAGAGTTCCCCACAGAATTCATATTCATTGTTATTAATGTTGGCTGACATTCATTTCAGTTAAAGAAATCTTTTCAGTAATTTGACACTTTTCGATGCAAGCTCAAGGTTTGTCTGGAATATCAGCTCAACTGAGGCTTATTTCCTTCTCTCCTTCCTTCTAAAGGGTGGTCCCAGAATTTAAGGGGAAAGCTCACCAGCTACTCTGGCCACATGCACTGAGAAGGTTAATTTTGTGTCAAACTGGTTGGCTCTAAGAACATCCAAAATACATGGATGAAAATTATTTCTGGGTGTTTCTACAGGATACCAGCATCTAAATTATTTGAATTTTTTAATTATAATTTTTATTGGATATATTCTATATTTACATTTCATTTCCCTTTTTCTGGTTCCCCATCCCCCAAAGGTCTCACATGTCCTTTTCCCTCCCCCTGTTCCTCCATCTACCCCTTCCCACTTTCCTGTTCTGGTATTCCCCTACACTAATGTTTTGATCCTTTATTTTTATTGGATATTTTCTTTACTTGAATTTCAAAAATTTTCCCCTTTCCAGGTTTTCCCTTCGGAAATACCACACTTCCATCCCCCATTCCCCTGACTCTATGAGGGTACTCCCCAACCCACCCGACCCACCCAATCATTCCTGCCTTCCTGCCCTGGCATTCCCCTACAGTGGGGCATTGAAACCCCAAAGGGCTACTCCTCCTACTGATGTCCAAAAGGTCATCCTCAGCCACACATACAGCTGGAGCCATCCCTCTGTTTGTAATCTTTGGTTGGTGGTCCAGTCCCCGGGAACTCCGGGTGCCTTACCTGTTGACACAGTAGCCCCTCCCATGGGGCTACAAACACCTTCACTTCTTCAGTCCCTTCTCCAACTCCTCCCTCAGGGATCCCATGCTCAGTCCAATGGTTGGCTGCCAGCATCCACCACTGTATTTGTCAGGATCTGTCAGAGCCTCTCAGGAGAGAGTCATAACAGGCTCCTGTCAGAAAGCACTTCCTGGCATCAATATTAGTATCGCTGTTTGCTGACTGTACATGGGAAGGATCCCCAGGTTGGGCAGTCTCTGGTTGGCCTTTCCTTCAGTCTCTGTTCCACACTTTGTCTCTCTATTTCCTCCTGTGATTATTTCCTTCCCCCTTCTAAAAAGAAATGAAGCATCTACACTTTGATCTTCCTTCTTCTTGGTATTCAGATGGTCTGTGAATTGAATCTTGGGTATTCTGTACATTTGGGCTAATATCCATTTATCAGTGAGTGCATACCATGTGTGTGCTTTTGTGACTGTGTTACTTCACTCAGGATGATATTTTCAAGTTCCATTCATTTGCCTATGAATTTCAGGAACTCATTGTTTTCAATAGCTGAGTAGTAGTCTATTGTATAAATGTGCTACATTTTCTGTTTCCATTTTCTGTATCTATTCCTCTGTTGAAGGACATCTGGGTTTTTTCCAGCCTCTGGCTATTATAAATCAGACCACTATGAACATAGTGGAGCATGTGTCCTTATTACATGTTGGAGCATCTTCTGGGTATATGCCCAGTTAGTGGTATAGCTATGTCCTCAGGTAGCACTATGTCCAATTTTCTGAGGAAGAGTCAGACTGATTTCCAGAGTGTTTGTATCAGTTTTCAATCCCTCCAGCAGTGGAGGACTGCTCCTGTTTCTCCACATCCTGCCCAGCATCTGTTGTCCCCCAATTTTTTTTTATCTTAGCCATTCTGACTGGTGTGAGGTGGAATCTCAGATTACGATACTGAAGACAATGACTTCTCCATCTCTCCTCAGCCTCATGGCCTCATGAGTCCTCTCTCATCTATGGTTGAATATATTTAAGGGCTCTATCATGTGTAGACTCTTTGGAGACAAAAATCTTGTCTTTGGAAAGAGAGTTGCCTTCTGCAAAGCCAAAGCTTATCAATTCTGTTACTTTGGAAGCCTGGCAAGAACAAAAATTCTTTTGTCCATCAAAACTGATTCAGGGTCCAGGTTGCTAATCTAAATGAGAGAAAACAGCTGCGTGTGAATCACTAGGGAAAGATGGGATTTCATGCAAGTGGGAGAAACAAGAACTATTTTTCTAAGTATGACAAATTATGGGTTTTTGTTTTGTTTTATTGTTTGTTTGTTTGGGGGGATTGTTCTGTTTGTTTTTGTTTTTACTTGATTTTGGTTTTGTTTTGTTTTTTACTAGCCCTAAAGGAGAGGGTTATTTTTGATCTTCAAAAGTTACATATTTAAGATGACACTTAGTAATAACACATTTTATTAGTATTCAACTGTAATCATAGTTTCTGCTAGTTGGACTTTAGGATGTCACATTGTAAATGTATAGTCTCATTACAAAGAATTTTGTGTATCTAACAGCAGAAATGACTAAGATTCTGATTCAGTATTATTATAGTATTGCTCTAAAAACCTTTTCTCTTTAAATAAGCCCTGTACTGAACACATCTATAAATCAATTTCACCAGGGTTCCTTCTTAAATTGAGTTGTACAAGCCTAAATGCAGGAAACAGTACTAAGGATCATCACTGTCTATAACTGTGGTAATTCACTACACTTAATAATATTTAGTTACAGCCCCAAATTTGCTAACATGCTGCATTTTATAGTATAATAGATTCCCATGACTATTTAATAAATTGTGCTTTTGAAACATTCACAGATGATGTGTCATGGATCATAGTATCCATTTAACTTTCTCTGTGTACTAAATCTACCATGTAACACAAAAGTCCAGTTCTAACTTTTCAGCAGATAGATTGCCTAATTATTGTTTTACTTAACTGCTCGTGTTGAATAATATCCTTCAGTGTTTATCCTCTTGAGTACTTTACCTGTTCATGACAATTCCTCATCCTTTACTCAGAGTCTCTGAATTTGTTTTACTGGGATGTTTGATCTGAAGCTATATTGTCATGATAATAAATAAATTCTAGCCTGGGACAGTATAATTTCCTTGAAATACAGTGTGAATTTTGTTCAATTGACTTATAGTAATTTTTACTGGCATTCCTATAAGCTTTTCCATTTTCAGCTATATATAATAAACACTTAGTTAGCACTCACCACCTGGGGATAGATTGGCATAGACTCTAATCAAATGAACACTTTTATTTTTTCTAAAGCTTCTTTTTAATGTGAAGAGAAGAAAGCTTGTTGGTCTGGAATAATTTCTGCAAAGTGACTGTTGGGGTCAGAATTTTCTGATGGACTGTGTTCCTTTTACTCCAATCCAAGGGGACTCTAATGGAATTTTTGGAATAAGGTTTGTTTCAAATACACCTGAGCTGAGGTCCATGGTGTATGGACCACTTTTTCCTGACAGGTACATTGTATGAGATCATGTGCTCTGACTGTCCTGGGCCAGCATCTTTTACAGGCTTTTTGTTTTCCTGTTTATCCTGTTAGCTCCTTCTTACCTGGGTCTGACATTACAGTTGTGTGCTGTAGCTTCCTTTCATGACTGAGTTACTCTTTAGAGAATCCCATTCAAAACACACTCCTTCAGTGTTGAAATTTGCCATTGAATTCAGGTTTTCTTCTCTATGAAACTAGATACCAATGAGTATACCCTCCTCCAAGCCTGTCACTTCTTACTGAAATAATAGGTGGGATAAGAGTACTCAAAGAAACATGCTTGGTTTGTAGAGAAACCGTGGGGAGAGTGGGAATGATTGGGGAATAGTTGGGGGGGAGAGGAATTATGGGACGTATGGTGGGGGGGAACTGGGAAAGGGGAAAGCCTTTGGAATGTAAACATAGAATATAGAAAATAAAAATTAAAAAAATCAAAAACCTTTATTGAACTTTGGAAGATCATACTACAATTGTACCAGGGTAATGGTCAAGAAAAATGCAGAGTGGGAACCCCCAGGAAGCACAGACTAAGCGTGGAAAGAGAGCAAGGGAGGAGTATGTAAGCAGTACCTTGAAATAATCACAGCTCTTCAGTGCTGACCTGGACTCTCCCACCTCCAGGAGCACTTTAGAACAAGATGAAAGCAGTAGGGATTTTCTCTCTCCCTTTCTGCCTATTTTTATTCCCCTTTCCATACAAATGTTTTATTCTGGGTAAATTCCCCATAAAGCAGTATTTCGTTTTTGTAGGTATCCACATTCTGAATTTGGGTTGACCTATTAAAGATATTAATTTCTTTTTAATTTTTGAAGGTTGTACATGAGGTTCTAAAAGGTGGTGATAAACATTAACTTCCTTGTGTCAGATGGAAATAGTAGTGTTAATCTTTCTTTTTTTCTTTTTTTTTTATTATTTTCTATATTCTTTGTTTACATTCCAAATGGTTTTCCCTTTGCCAGTTCCCCCATCCCCCTAAGTCCCATAAGCCCTCTTCCCTCCACCAGTTCCCTTGTCAAACCCTTCCCACTTCTATGTCCTGGCAATCCCCTACAATGCTGCATCAAGTCTTTCCAGGACCAGGGCCCTCTCCTTCCTTCTTTCTTGGAAATGATTTGATATGTGAGTTGTGTCTTGGGTATTCTGAACTTCTGGACTAATATCTACTTGTCAGTGACTGCATTGCATGTGTCTTCTCTTGTGTATGATATTTTCCAGTTCTAACCGTTTGCCTAAGATTTCATGAATTCATTGTTTTTAATTGCTTAGTAGTATTCCATTGTGTAAATATACCATATTTTCTGTATCCATTCCTCCATTGAGGGACATCTGGGTTCTTTCTAGCTTCTGGCTATTATAAATAGGGCTCCTATGAAAGTAGTGGTGTATGTGTCCTTATTGCATGCTGGTGAATCCTCTGGGTATATGCCCAGGAGTCGTATAGCAGGATCCTCAGGAAGTATCATGCCCAGTTGTCTGAGGAACCACCAGACTGATTTCCAGAGTGGTTGTCCCAGCTTGCAATCCCACCAGCATTGGAGGAGTGTTCCTCTTTCTCCACATCCTTCCCAACACCTGCTGTCTCCTGAGTTTTTATCTTAGCCATTCTGACTGGTATGAAGTGAAATATCAGGGTTGTTTTGATTGGAATTCCCCTAATGACTAATTATGTTGAACATTTCTTAAGGTGCTTCTCAGCCATCCAAAGTTCTTCAGGTGAAAATTCTTCGTTTAGCTCTGTACGCCATGTTTTTGTTTTGTTTTGTTTTTTTAATTTTTAGTTTCTATATTCTATGTTTACATTCCAAAGGCTTTCCCCTTTCCCAGTTCCCCCCCCACCATACATCCCATAATTCCTCTCCCCCCAACTATTCCCCAATCATCCCCCCCCACACACAATTTCTCTGTTCTGGGTCTACAAAACTGGATCCAAACTTTACAGGCCCAGGGTCCTCTCCTTTCTTCTTCTTGGGAATCCTTTGACTTGCTAATTGTGCCTTGAGTATTTAGGGCTTCTGGGCTCATTAATATCCACTTATCAGTGATTGCATTTCATGTGTATTCTTTTGTGATTGGGTTAACTCACTCAGGATGATATTTTCCAGGTCTAACCATTTACCTACAAATTGCATGAATTCATTATTTTTAATTGCTGAGTAGTATTCCATTGTATAAATATACCACATTTTCTGTATCCATTCCTCCTTTGAGGGATATTTGGGCTCCTTCCAATTTCTGGCTACTATAAACAAGGCTACTATAAACATAGTGGAGCATGTGTCTTTATTGTATAGGGTTATTTGGTTCTCTGGAGTCTAACTTCTTGGGTTCTTTGTATATACTGGAAAGTAGCCCTGTCAGATACATGGTTGGTGAAGATCTTTTCCCAATTTGTTCGTTGCTGTTTTGTTCTTTTGACAGTGTCCTTTGCCTTAAAGAAACTTTGTAATTTTATGAGGTCCCATTTGTCTATTCTTGCTCTTAGAGCATAAGCAATTGGTGTTCTGTTCAGGAATTTTTCCCCTGAGCCAATGTCCTCAAGGTTCTTCCCCAGTATCTTTTCTATTAGTTTTAATGTGTCTGGTTTTATGTGGAGGTTCTTGATCCACTTGGAGTTGAGTTTAGTCCAAGGAGATAAGAATAGATCAATTTGAATTCTTCTGCATGCTGATCTCCAATTGAACCAGATCCGTTTGTTGAAAATGCTATCTTTTTTCCACTGGATGTTTTCAGCTCCTTTGTCAAGGAACAGGGGAACATAGGTGTGTGGTTTCATTTCTGGGACTTCAATCCTATTCCATTGATACACCTTCCTGCCACTGTACATGCCATGCTGTTTTTAACACTATTGCTCTGTAGTATTGCTTGAGGTCTGGGATACTGATTCTCCTACAAGTTCTTTTACTGTTGACGATAGTTTTAGCTATCCTGGGTTTTTTGTTATTTCAGATTAATTTGATAATTTTTCTTTCTAATTATATGAAGAACTGAGTTGGGATTTTGATGGGGATTGCATTGAATCTGTAGATTGATTTTGGTAAGATGGCCATTTTTACTATATTAATCCTGCCAATCCATGAACATGGAAGATTTTTCCATTTTCTGAGGTCTTCTTTGATTTCCTTCTTCAAAGACCTGAAGTTCTTCTCATACAGATCTTTCACTTGTTTGGTTAGAGTCACCCCAAGATATTTTATATTGTTTGTGGCTATTGTGAAGGGTGTCATTTCCCTAATTTGTTTCTCAGCCTGCTTATCCTTTGAGTATAGGAAAGCTACTGATTTACTTGATTCATTTTTTTCAGATTTTTTTTATTTTCTATATTCTTTGTTTACATTCCAAAGGCTTTCCCATTTTCCAGTCCCCCCACCATACGTCCCATAAGTCCTCACCCCCCCAACTATAACCCACCACTTTGTTGAAGCTGTTAATCAGCTGTAGGAGTCCTCTGGTGGAGTTTTTTCAATCACTCAATTATACTATCATATCATCTGCAAATAGAGATAGTTTGACTTCTTCCTTTCCAATATGTATCCCTTTGACCTCCTTATGTTATCTAATTGCTTTAGCTAGAACCTCAAGAACTATATCATTCTAAGTGAGGTAACCTATTCTCAAAAGATCACTCTGGTATGCACTCACTGATAAATGGATATTAGCCTAGAAGCTTGAAATACACAAGACACAATTCACATATCAAATGATGCCCAAGAAGAAGGAAGGATTGGCCCTGGTCCTGGAAAAGCTCAGTGCAGCAGTATAGGGGAATACCAGGAGAGGGAAGTGGGAGGGAGTAGATTGGGGAACAGGGGGAGGGAAGAGAGCTTATGGGACTTTCGGGGAGGGGGGTCCTGGAAAGGAAAAATCACTTGTAATGTAAATAAAGAATATATCAAATTTAAAAAAAATGAAAAAAAAAAAGAAAAGATATGGAGAGAAGTGGAAGCCTTGTGTAGTCCCTGATTTTAGTGGGATTGCTTCAAGTATCTCTCCATTTAGTTTGATGTTGGCTACCGGTTTGCTGTATATTGCTTTTACTATGTTTAGGTATGGGCCTTGAATTCCTGTTCTTTCCAAGACTTTTAGCATGAAAGGATGCTGAAGATTGTTCAAAGATTTTTCAGCATCTAATGAAGTGACCATGTGTTTTTTTCTTTGAGTTTGTTTATGAAGTAGATTGCAATGATGGATTTCTGTATATTGAACCATCCCTGCATCCCTGAGATGAAGCCTACTTGATCATGGTGAATGATTGTTTTGATGTGTTCTTGGATTCTGTTGGCTAGAATTTTGCATCTTGAGATGTTCGGGAGCCTCATCATAGTGCTCAGAGTACTGACTGGAACATTAATTCTTTAGCCCTTGGTGTGTTATAGCTTTCCATTATTCCTTAACTCCAGTAACAAAAGCCAGCTTCTTCAGCCTTGTGACCTCATCTTTCTAAAATTACAACCTATCTATCATCTTGTTGCTTTCTTCATCTATGTCATGCACAATTGATGAAAAGCTCTCCTTCCTGCGGGTTTCCCTCCTTATCCCCTTTCAATCCCTATTAATGTTGATGAGTGTCCCAAGATATTTTCCCTCTGTCTCATTTTGACTGCATGCAATTTCCATTCCTTGGAAATATATTCTTCTATGCAAATGAAATAATATCTCAAGAGGCACTGTGCAGATAATAAATAACAATTTACAATAAAAAAAGAAGAGATTTTGGACTTTTAAGCAGTGTTTGAGACTGTTATAGATTATGAGGACTTGTGAAGTTAGATTGAATGAAATGTTGTATTATGATATGGCAACAAGCATATAGGGCCAGGGTATAGAATATAATAATTTGAATAAGAATGACTCCCATTGTCTCATATATTTGAAATCTTGGTTGTTATTGATAGGCACTATATGAGAAGGATTAGGAGGTGGGACTTTGTCGATGTAGGTATGATGTTGTTTGAGAACATGTTGTCACTTGGGGTGGGCATTGGGTTTTCAGAAGCCCAAGGCAGGCCCAGGTGCTCTCTCTGTCTGTTTCTCTGTCTCTGACTGTCTCTATCTCTGTCTGTCTCTGTCTCTCTGTCTCTCTGTTCTGTCTCTCTCTCTCTCTCTCTCTCTCTCTCTCTCTCTCTCTCTCTCTCTCTCCCTGTTGCATGTAGATCAGGTGATAGACTACCTCTCCATATAGACTACCTCTCCAACACCTACCATGTTGTAGATATACATACTGCTGTGATTTCTGCCACAATGAATTTGAATAAATCTTTAACAGTATAATCAAGACCACCCAGTTAAATGCTTTCCTTTGTAATAGTTGCCACAATCATGTTGACTCTTCACAATAAGCCATCATGTGTCCTCATCTATTGATTTTATGCCCCAAGTTACCTTGGTTGTTCATAGATTTTGATCATAGCCCATATGTGGCTTCTCTGCATACTACCATAATAGTAGTTATAATCAAGGTGCTCCCCCTGAAATAAACTTTTCTTTGTAGAGCTCAGGCCTGTAGAACCACCTTCAAATGAAGTCTTCTCTGAAGTGCCAGAATTTAAGTCTAGTTTTACTCCAATCTCTCTTTCAATTGCTTCTTTCCATCCTTTTCCACCACTTTAGATAGGGAACAAAAATGTTTTTATTGCCTGCTGTGTAGCAAAGCTAACTCCGAATCTATGAGAGACAAGGTGCTTAGAATTATCTGTTTAACAGAAGTTCCATATCAGGTTTGAAAATGGACAGCCACATCTCTGGATTTGATGATCTTCCAGATCAAAGGGTTTCTGGCCTTGCTATCCTATCGTTACATTTTCTATTCTGCAGAAGAAATCTATACACTGCATTTTCATTGTGCTATCAAATAATTATATTATTTCATATTTTACAATTAAATGTTTAATTTCAGGCATACTTTCCCAGGAACTCACTTAAGTAGCCTATTTTGTTACGTGCAGTCATGCATCACTTGACCATAGGGGTGGCCAAAGAAATACATTTTCAGATGATTCTGTCATTTCAGAAATACAATATTAAGTGTTTATGATTGCTAAGTACATTCCAGTGTCACCAAGCAATAAAATATCTTGAAACCAACATAGTCTACACTGCCTATCATTAACCTGAATGCCATTGTGTTGTGCATGATTGTACATTCACCTGAGAATCTAATGTGATGTTTTCCCACTGAGGTATAAATTCCAGGAATGAAAGGCTTGTGTCTCAATGTCCTTGAAGAGCTCCTCTACTTAAAGATATTGGTATATGCTAGGTACAGAATAAATATCTGTTCAATAAATAAAGTATCTAAAAATGCATAATAAATTTTAACTTATATGCATAATATATATAAAATATGCATTATATGTTATGTTGCAATTATATATATATGTGTGTGTGTGTTTGTGTGTGTATGTGCCTCTGTGTGTGTGTGTGTGTGTGTGTGTGTGTGTGCGCGTGTGCATGTGTGTGCGCACGTGTGGGGTTTTCAGTGAAAATTGGAAAAATCAGTCTGGTAAGATTTTTCATCTTTTAAAATTGCTTGTGATACATGTCTAGCAACCTAAGTCTAATTCCTGGAGTCCATATAAACATAAAAGGAACGATCTGACTTCACAAAGTTGTACTATGACTACTAATTGTGCACAATGGTACACATACATATACAATCTAATAATAGTAATAGTAATAAAGGAGGAAGAGAAGAAGGAGGAGAAGATGAAGAAGAAATTAAGAATTCCATTACCAAAATATCAAGCCATTATACATTTGAAAATTCATTTTTATTCTACTCTCCAATATTACACCAAGTATAATTATTGTGCATGCTTGATGCCCATGTGTTCATGTGATTACTATGTCATAGATGTGTAGTCTTGAGGACAAATTTGTTAATTCAGATTTCCTTCCTCTTTCCTATTACTTTTTGAGATTGAACTCACTTTATCTGACTTGATGGTCTATGTCTTCCTATGCTGAGTCTAGACAACCTGTATTAAATCTCATGGACACTGAACAGCATTCAAGGAAAACTCTAGGATTGTATCATCCTTTAAAATGATGGCATATATGTGTATATATATATATATATATATATATATATATATATATATATATATATATACATATGTATATGTGTGTGTGTATGTGGTGTGTGTGTGTGTGTATGTGTGTGTGTGTGTAAAAATGTAGAATATTCCATGTTTAGCAGAATATTGCCATTGAGACACCCTCACAGAGTACCACAGTGTGAGGAATCTGTACAAAAATGAGGACTTGGTATCATAGCTGCAAACATTCCAAGAACACAGACAAATAGGTAGACCATATCAACTCACAAAATTTTCCTGTTCTTTATGAAAGTAATTGAGAAAAAGAGTGGCTTGAATAATTTGTGATTTAATCATAGAAGTTACCCTCAATATCAATGGAGATTAGTTGATAATCTTAGCTATAAATTGTATCCTCAGTCCTTGAAAGGGTCGGTGTTGAAGTATAACTAAGACTGACATTTTCAAACCTGTAAAGCATTATTATTAATTATGTTCATTTTATTAAACAAATATTATGTTTCTACCAAAAAATCATTACTTAAAAATGAAATCGTGACTGGAGAGAGTTGTAGGAAAAGAGTTAAGATTAATATTGCATTTTCTTCATATAGGTAAATAATCTTTTTAAAAACCTGAAATCTATTTCTTTCTATCTGATCATCAATATTTGTAGAATTTGCATAAACATTTTAAAATTGGCATTATATTCTAAATCCTGGGGGAAAAAAAAGGTATTTTTGGAATATATGCCTCAATCTTTCCATAGAAGCATACAACTTATTTACTCTTTAAAAATGTGCTGAACCCTGCACACAAATTGCTAACAGCAGCAGCTTTTACCCAGACAATACTTCTGCTGACCTAGAGCAATGATGACGGATTGGATTGGCATCTGCTTCTTCCAAATTAGGTAAGAAAAATTTATAATAGTGTGTGAGATTGAACAAGCGAATATTAGTATTTTGGCTGATACAACACCATTCAAATGCTTCGCACAAAAATACTTATCTGGAAGCAATTTAGGAAGGAGATTTACAACCACCTTGAAAAGCAGAACACATGTTCCCTAGACTTCTTCAACATGCAGTGACTGGGGAGCTGTCCAGCTACTAAAATTTACTTTAATCTTATAGTTAAATCAAAGATTCCCTTGTAAAACTTCACTCTAGGGAGGTGAGGACACTCCACAGAGGGCCTGAGGTCAAAAATCAATATGGAGTTTGACTGGGAGCACTGCCTTTGCCTCCTGCGTGCACAGGGTGTTTCAGTTTACACTCCAGGTTGAGCTTAATTGTGTCAGAAATGCCCTGACTCCCAGAGAGAGAAGATCAGAAACTGCAGCAACTGCTACCATAAGACACATGTGTCCTGGCAGGTCTGACAGCAAAATGAAAAACACCTTACTCATAGTTGTGAGATAACTATTCATCAACAGTGTGGGCTATAAGGTCTTTGAATCTTAAAACCTAAGAAGGGGGAAGTAACACTTATAGACTGAGCCTAACCCAGAAAAGCATGGCTCAAGCTGTGAGCCTGTTGATCTTCTTCCTGCTAAGCCCCAGTTTGAGACTTCCCATGTACCTGCTGGCCTCCTGACAATTGAGCCTCTGTTGTCCATGGGGTGAGAGAAAGAACTTCAAAGAATTTTTTTTCTGAGTCTGAACTTTGAGCTATAACTCCAAGATATTTAGTAGTTCTTTTACAACTTTCTGTTTACAAATATTTTCTATAAAAAATAATTCATGTGCTGTTGCTAAGTTAAAAACACCAACAGAGAATCCCAATAGTAAAACATTTTACCAATTAAGGTAAATGAAAAGAGATGCAGATGCATATAAGAAACCAAATTCTAACATTTACTTTCAAATACTGGCATATTTTGTTAAGTACAAAACGTCATTCTAAATATAAGAAAATGTAAACCTATTTCTTGGGAAGATTGAAAACAAATATTTTCCATTTATCTTGCTAACTAACAAGCAAGCAAAACACCAAAAGCATGTGGACATTATTCATGCAGAAAATGTGAGATTCCTAAATGAGTAATAAAGAAAAAAGATGCCTTAAGGGATCTTCAGATCAGGCAATAACTTGTGACTATGTTCCTGAGTTTCATTTTGCTCCTGGAGGTGAAGCTAGAACCACAAATAAATATAAAGAACACCCATAAAACCCTAGTAAATGGCCTTCTTTTTTTAAAATATAAAATGATTGAGGAAAATAACCTATAAAAGCAACAAACAAAGGAAACTTTGATATTATTTCTAAATATTACAGGCAGGCAAAGCTGGCCTAACACTAGCTCTATAAACAAAGGGTTACCCAGATTTTCATACTCCTAGAGATGCTGGCCATTAACCAGAAAAAATGAAGCATGCTTTTAATTCCAAAACTTTTGGTATTCAAAAGATATATTAAAGGTTCTAGGCCAGTTTAAGATATATATATGAAACAAAGAATAGAAACAAGGTAATCTTTGCAAAAAATCTTGATACCAGGAACATAATAACATTTGGCATAGTACATGCACACTCATATATATTAAATAAAAACGTTTAAATCAGATTAAAAAACTATATTGACATCTCCAAATGAATGTTGCATAATAAACACTAATAAACAATTAAATAAATAAAATGTCTAAGATACAGCTTTGTTGGTAGCGCCATGGCACATAACCTGAATTAGGAGTCAAAGTGCAAAGGTTCTAACGACAATTTCATTACAAAATTAGTGTTTATCTTTCTTTTTTCTTTTTGTTGTTTTCTATATTCTTTGTTCCAATTGAATTTTCCCTTTCCCGGTTCCCTCCTTCCTCATAAATCCTATAAGCTCTCTTCCCTCCACCAGTTCCCCAATCAACCCCCTCTACCTTCTCTGTCCTGGCAATCCCCTACAATGCTGCATCAAGCCTTTCCAGGACCAGGGCCCTCTCCTTCCTCCTTCTTGGGAATGATTTGATATGTGACTTGTGTCTTGGGCATTCAGAGCTACTGGGTTAATATCCACTTATTAGTCACTGCATTCCATGTGTGTTCTTTTGTGAATGAGTTAACTCACTTAGGATGATATTTTCCAGTTCCAACCATTTGCCTAAGAATTTCATGAATTCATTGTTTTTAATTGCTGAGTAATATTCCATTGTGTAAATATACCACATTTTCTGTATCCATTCTTCCAATGAAGGACATCCTGGTTCTTTCCAGCTTCTGGCTATTATGAATAAGGCTGCTATGAACATAGTGGAGCATGTATCCTTATTGCATGCCAGGGACTCCTCTGGGTCTATACCCAGGAGTGGTTCACCCAGGAGGAGTAGAAGACAGGAAATCATCAAACTCAGGGCTGAAATGCATGAAGTAGAAACAAAGAGAACCATACAAAGAAACAACAAAACCAGGAGCTGGTTCTTTGAGAAAATCAACAAGATAGATAAACCTTTAGCCAGACTAACCAAAGGGCACAGAGACAGTATCCCAATTAACAAAATTAGAAACGAAAAGGAAGATGTAACAAAAGAAACTGAGGAAATTCAAAAAATTATCAGATCCTATTCCAAAAGGCTATATTCAACACAACTGGAGAATCTGGAGGAAATGGACAATTTCCTAGACAGATATCAAATACCAAAATTAAATCAGGCTCAAATAAATCATCTAAACAGTCCCATAACCCCTAAAGAAATAGAAAGGGGTCATAGAAAGTCTTCCAACCTGAAAAAAGCACAGGACCAGATGGTTTTAGTACAGAATTCTATCAGACATTCAAAGAAGACATAACACCAATACTCTTCAAACTATTCCACAAAATAGAAACATAAGGAACACTGCTTTAAACAGAAAGCAATTTCTAAAAGTTGGCATCTTTGTATATCTAGAAAGAAGAAAATGCCTAACCACAAAATTAACAAAACCAGTCAATTTTCTACACCTGAATTTTCCAAATATTATATTTTGGTTAGGGCAAACCTCATCCACAGTCTAATGCATCTATAAGTGTGTAGAGAAAATACCTTAAAATGTAACTTGAGAAGGGAAAATAATGAAAGAGTAATGCGTACTTAAAATGTATTTAACTTGTCCAAGTGACACAGTAGAAGGAGAGCTAAATACTTAGAAGGTAGTCCAATAAGGCTTAATTAAAAGACACTAGTGAAGAATGAAGACGGGAATGTAAAGTGTTCATGAAATTAGGAAACAGAGACACAATCACTGAGAAGAACTAAACACCAAAGAGAATGCTAGACTTAAGCAGAGATGCTTAACAGTTACAATATACATTTCTAAACAAACCAAAGTCTGGGGAATGGGGAATTTGTCTGTATACAAGAAATTCACTTCAAAAGTAACATTTCCTTTAGTCATGTTTTACATTAGGTTTTCTTCATCTGAAAATGTCTAAATTTTATCTTTGTTTTTAAAGAATTGTGCATCTTTTATATAAAAGTTATGGTTGAATTTTCTTTTAGTACTTGAGAAATACTGCTACTTCTTTTTAGCCTTTAAATATGATAAATTCATTGTCATTCAGATTTTTAGTTCATTAATATGATTTCTTTATTTAGCCCACTAAAGTACTGAACCAAGGTCTAATAGAACATGGGCCTCCTGATTTATTATCCCTATCTCTCTTTCATTTAAAAATTTTTATTTATGTGTATGTGTATTTCTGCCATATGTGCACAGGTGCCTGAGTGTGCCAGATGCAGGTGTTGGATCCTTGGAGCCTGAGTTACAGATGGAGCTAATCACCAGATGTGCGTGCTGGAAACAGAACTCAGATCCTTTGCAAAGCAGCAGATCTTCTTAACCACTAAGCCATCTCTTCAATCCTCCTCTCTCATTTTTATCATTGTCATTGGGTTGGAAGATTTCTTGATGGGAGACTCTGCGGAGTTGAAGCAAGGGAAGGATCAAGCTGCAATGTATACATGTAAAAAAATATTCAAAGAGCTCATAAAAACAACATTAACACAGCAAAAAGGAGACTAAAGGATCACAAACGTCCTTTTATCCATGATGGTTTCAGAAGACCTAAGCCCTGATTTTCATTTGTGTATAAATTATAGATTTCAGTCTTTGTGTTTATATGATGATAGTTAACTTGATCCTCACAAAGATATTTGGACTGACTTGAGCTGATGTTCTTTTGTTACCATAGAGTGCTTCACACATTTTTTATGCTGACTAGGAGGATTATTGGCTGTTTTCCTGAGGACTATTACTGCATTAGCTTCATGAAGGCCTTCTTAATGTTGGATTTCTTTATAGAGACTGATGTGAACCAAAGACATATCTTTAATGAACTTACAGATCTTCCTTAGTGATTCTTATTAAGAAAGTTGAATGATTTACAGAAAAATTATTAACATCCAACTTTATGCTGATACTTTGAACCTATCTACGGCTCTGGCAATATCCCTATTTATGGAGGGTGTGGGAGTCACCTGTGAAATGTTACAGTTCTGGCTTGCCTCCAGCCAGTGTGAAACAGCCTCCAGATAAAAGGAGTATACTTTGGTCCTTGGCTAATGTCTTGGCTAACTTGCTTAATCACTGTCCTGGGAGTTCATTCATGATAGTGAGACTGATTATGGGCACTAGTTGACCACTGTATTTCTCTGATACTAACATTACATGATTACTTCTCAGAACAGACTTTAGTAGCAAAAATCAGAAATACAAAGTGACAAATGAGAAGAAATAATTAATAATAATAATAAAAGCCACTATTTCCAAATGTCTCATCACAAAATGGACCAAAGGAAAAAAATTATAAAGGGGAAGGGGGTCATTGCAAGCCATGGTTTCCACAAACATAACTTGGAAGTGGAATGTGTTCACTCATTTAACAAATTATTTCTTAAAGCTGTAAAATCTACACATTTTCTAATGTTAAAGTATATTCTAAAACCTTTAATGAGAGCTGCACACATTTCAATAAAGCTGTTGCTTAACTTGCACAAAAATATCCCTCCAGGATAGCACAATGGAAATAAAAATGCATGTTCAGTGAAATAGAACTCAAAAACAAAGAGAATAGCAGAAAGTGAAGAGCTAGACAAAACAGTTCCTGCAGCAGAGCGCACATCCATTGTTTCACTTACCTCTTCAATCATGCTCCCCAGGCAGCCTAGCTAGTGTGCTGCCTCTTCGTGTTAATATTCATATTCCAGGAGTGTCTGCATCTCCCCATTGTGTGACTGACAGCTGAGTTGGTAAAAGGGA
This sequence comes from Apodemus agrarius, assembly GCA_964023405.1. Classification (NCBI taxonomy): domain Eukaryota; kingdom Metazoa; phylum Chordata; class Mammalia; order Rodentia; family Muridae; genus Apodemus; species Apodemus agrarius. The sequence continues at coordinate 14,721,926 of OZ030012.1, forward strand.
GAGCAAAAGGAACTAAAGTAAAGAGTAACTGAAATGTAATTATACAGGCATATTTCAAACAAGTTCAATAGAAACCAAAGAACTCCCCTTCTTTGTTTTTAGAACAGTGGTCAGAAAGTATGATTTACTCTGACCGTAATATATTTCCATACACCTTTCTATAATGTAGTAAACAAATGAAGATTATTAGCAGATCTATTGCCTCAAATCTGTACTCTTACATATGGTAAAACCTTCAACCTCTTAACCATTTAGAATCTGGTGTTATACTGCACATTATAGAGATCACAACCCCTTTCAAAAATGTAACTCATTCAAATTTTATTTGGAGTTGGCACTTGTTTATTTCAGAAAGCACAGCTAATGTCTGAAATAAAGTTCTCATTCTACATGTATTATGGCAGACTTTATACTTTAGTTATATGATTGAGACAAAGACAAAAGTAAACAAACAATAAAAGAGAAGGCTTAAGGGTAAGGTTTGCACCAAATGACTTTAAATATATTTTTGGAATCTAAACATTTTGAGTTATTGTTAGTAACTAGCATATTTATTCAATTAACTGAATGGCAATAAAGATAAGGGTGTCTATGAGTCTGATGGAAACAGGAGCTGCGAACTATCCAAGCTTGCTTGAGAAATCAACCCTAATGCTAACTGGCAGCTCAAACACCCACATAATGCAGGGCTTATGACTCTTCATAATGCCTCTCTTACAATTATTTTGTTTAAAGCCAAGGTAACTAAAGTTAAAGTCCTCAAAAACATTGTAAATTGCATTCGTCACAAAGGCAGTTTGTATGAACTTATACATGTGCTGGATGCTGTGTATGATAGATCTTTATTAAATAGGTGTATAAAAGAAAACATAATGGGCTCCTGGTAATAAGTGCTATTTTGTCTATCTAGAGAAATGTATGTGTTTTTGAAGTTTGTAATTTTTTTCCTAGTTCACATTAAATTTATTTAATTCGGTGCTGGAAAGATGGCTGAGCTGTTAAGAACACTGACTGCTCTTCTGAAGGTCCTGAGTTCAAATCCTAAGTTCAAATCCCAGCAACCACATGGTGGCTCACAACCATCTGTAATGAGATCTGACACCCTCTTATGGAGTGTCTGAAGACAGCTACAGTGTACTTACATATGATAATTAAATAAATCTTTAAAAAATGTATTTAATCTTCTTTAGACACATTATTTCTTATTTTAATGCATTTAAAAACAAGTTATCCATAATTTACAAGGAAGTAAACATTTTCATCAATCCTTTATCAATATTTACTTTATGTCTAGTTATTGAAATTGATTACTCAGCTATCCAGCTATTAGACATCAACATGGCTCCAGGTGACAGCCCTGACTAGGGATGTCTACCTGACCTTCAGTGGTTACAGATCTCTCCTGCTGGAATGCCATGTATTCAGACATGGCCCTTGGTTGCAACATGGGACAGGACCTCAACATAACCTTGGGTGTCATCACAGGCTACACACATCAGGGTGTTCTTCACTATCATCAGTCTCCAATTTGATCACTCCTCATTTTCCAACATCCTTCTGCTTCTCTTTTCCTTCAGTCTCTCCATCCGTCATTTTTTTCTCTTAATGGCTCCTGAGGGCCCTTGGTGAGTAGAGTGGTCTCAGAAGTATTATGCTCTGCCTGGGTTACATGGCTCATCTCTAATTGTTGTCATCTCTAATTTTATGGAATTTTAGCACAATGAACACAAGAATCAAAGAATATGTCAGTAACATTAAAATATCAATCCCCTGAAGATTATAAAAGAAAACAATATTGTTAAAAGTTTGAGGAAAAAAGATAAACTTGTGGGCTGTCTCTGCTTGTCAGTACATGTGAAACAAATATTTCTTATGAATATTTCTAGGGATGCCCCCACCAATTTCAGTTCTCATTCCCATCTCTCTCCTATACCTCCTCTTTAGATCCCTGCTCCCCATCCCTGCTCCCTCTCCTAATTTAATTCACCTAGGAGTGAATTCAAGCCTTTTCTCTTAGGCCCTGTTGGAAACAAGTGCCCACATTAAGGGGCTAAAGTGCGACCATCTCACAGGTTCTTCTACATCACATATGCAATCGACTCAGCACCATTTCTCACCCGCTGCTCCAGGAACTGGCTAAACAGGGAACCAGTTAAATGCTTACTCACTGGAACATCATACAGGAACTAGCTAACTGACCTTTACCCAACTTTCCTCACCCTCGCATTCCGAGGATGTTTTACCCGATTTATCACCCTCCCCCGTTCACTTTTTCCTTACCATTTATAACTTGCTGTCCTTGTTACAATAAACAGACCTTGACAACGATTTTGCTTGGTCTCGCTCCTCTGTCCCACCCATTCTTTTTCAAGCTGGATCCCCCTCAGACCCACAAATAACTGAGTCCCGTGGGATGGGACAAGGCCCTCCTTATTACTTGGTTTCTTTGGGTTTGTGCATTATAACATGGTTATCCTGTATTTATGGCTGTGTCCAATTATAAGTGAGTTCATATCATGCACATCTTTCTGGGTCTAAGTTAGCTCACTCAGGATGATATTTTTGTAGTTCCATCCATTTGCCTGCAAATTTCATGATGTCTTTGTTTTTAATATCTGAATAGCATTCCATTGTATAGATGTACCACAGTTTCTTTATCCATTCTTCAGTTGTAACTGGGGAAGACCCTTGAAGACATCGGCTCAGGGGAAAAATTCCTGAACAGAACACCAATTGCTTATGCTCTAAGAGCAAGAATAGACAAATGGGACCTCATAAAACTACAAAGTTTCTGTAAGGCAAAAGACACTGTCAAAAGGATAAATCGGCAACCAACAAATTGGGAAAAAATCTTCACCAACCCCACATCCAACAGAGGGCTAATTTCCAATGTATACAAAGAACTCAAGAGGTTAGACCCCAGAAAACCAAATAACCCTATCCAAAAATGGGTACAGAGCTAAACAGAGACTTTTCACCTGAAGAAATTCAGATGGCTGAGAAACACCTTAAAAAATGTTCAACATCACTAGTCATTAGGGAAATGCAAATTAAAACAACGCTGAGATTTCACCTCACACCAGTCAGAATGGCTAAGATTAAAAACTCAGAAGACATCAGGTGTTGGCGAGGATGTGGAGAAAGAGGAACACTCCTCCACTGCTGGTGGGAATGCAAGCTGGTACAACCACTCTGGAAATCAGTATGGCGGTTCCTCAGAAAACTGGGCGTGATACTTCCGGAGGACCCAGCCATACCACTCCTGGGAATATACCCAGAAGATTCACCAGCATGCAATAAGGATACATGCTCCACTATGTTCATAGCAGCCTTATATATAATAGCCAGAAGCTGGAAAGAACCCAGATGTCCCTCAACAGAGGAATGGATACAAAAAATGTGGTATATATACACAATGGAGTACTATTCATCCATTAGAAACAATGAATTCATGAAATTCTTAGAGAAATGGATGGAGCTGGAGAACGTCATACTAAGTGAGGTGACCCAGTCTCAAAAGAATACCCATGGTATACAGTCACTGATAAGTGGATATTAGCCTAGAAGCTTGGAACACCAAAGACATAAATCACATATCAAGTGATGTCTCACAAGAAGAAAGGAGTGGACACTGGTGCTAGAATGGACCAAAACATCATTGTGGGGGAGTACAAGAACAGTAAGATGGGAGGGGGTGGATGAGAGAGCAGGGGGAGGGAAAAGGACATGTGGGACCTTTGGGAGTGGGGAACCAGAAAAAGGGAAATGAATTATAAATATAGAATATATCCAAAAAAAAAAAAAGACTAGCTGTAGACCTGAGATGGGGAGAGGCCCCAAGGAGTCTATAGGAGTGGCCACAGCTGCGACTCATATTAACTGGGGAAATGGAGACTGGAGTGGCCACCCCCTGTAGCCAGATATGACTTCCAATGAAGGGAGGAAAACATCAACCCACAAATCTTTGAACGGAAAATTTATCTTGTCTACAACATGAACAGGGATAAAGATAGAGCAGAGATTGAGGGAAGTGCCAACCAGTGACTAGAGCAACTTGAGACCCATCCCATGTGAGAGAGCCAACCCCTGACACTATTAATGATACTAGACTATGCTTATAGGTAGGAACCTAGCTTAACTGTCTCCATTGATGCCTCATTCAGCAGCTGATGGAAACAGATGCAGAGACCCATAGCCAAGTGGAAGGAGGAAATCAGAGAGTCTTGTGTAAGAGTGTGTGTGCATGTGCGGGAGGGGTAAGATTTAGCGAGCCAGAGGGTTCAAGGACACCACATGAGAACTATAGAATAAGCTAATATGGACCTATGGGATCTCCCAGACTCGGAACCACCAACCAAAGGGCATGCAGGCGATGGACATAGGCCCCTTACACATCTGTAGCAGATGTGCAGCTTGGTCTTAATTGAATCAGGAGCTGTCTCTAACTCAGTTGGCTGCCAATGGATCCCTTCCCCTAGACTGGCTGGGTCTCACTGAGAGAGGATGCACTTAGTCGTGGGGGACTGGGGGTGCTTCCCCTTCTCTGAAGAGAAGGGGAGGGGGTAATTGGGGAGGGTTTGTAAGGTGGAAGTGGACAGGAGGGAAGTGGGATGTGATTGGGATATAAAGTAAATAAATAAATAAATAAATAAATAAATAAATAAAAAAACGAATATTCCTAGGCACCAATCATTTACCAAACATTAAAGGCAGAGTGTGTAATAGCATTCTAAAAATCACATCACAAAACTATTATACCATCCTGATTCTAATGAGGACCTAGTGAATACAAAGTGGCTAAAGTTGCCCCTAAGTTGTCACTAACAGATTTGCATCCTTATAGTAATGGGGTGAATTCAATTCAAACTTGGCATCAAGTTATTATCAAGTAAAATGAACTTGGGGAAGACATACATCATCTGATTACAAAATATTTAGAGGTATTCTTTTCAGCTTACTCTCATAGAGTTTCCTGTTTATAAGTGTATAATCCCTTGGTTAATCAAGAGGTGTAATATAGGTAAAAAGCAATGTCAATAAATAAATGAATAAATGAATAAATAAATAAGTTTTTGATAACTTTGATGCGGACAATAATTTATGAACATACAAAATTTGTCTTGGCATGCTAGCCCCGACTTGTAATTCCACACATGGGGTGAGTGGTTGCAATTGATCAGGTATTCAAGCTAATCTTTGGCCTCACATATGGTTCCACACCAGGGTGTGATATGTAAAATTCTGTCTCAAATCTTCAGGAACCTTCAACCATATGTAGGTTGGATGCTGCATCACCATCACAGAAAAGACCATCACTAATCACTCTTTTATTCTCTTTTCTTCAGGCCTCATGTAAACATTATATCACTATATGTCTCAGTTTCATAGAAAACTGTGGTGCTTCAGGCAGGAATGTGAGAATAATTTTTAAACATTTATTCTCATATGTATATACATATATGAGAGTGTGTGTGTATGTGTGTGTGTGTGTGTGTGTGTGTGTGTGTATGCTTGTACATGTAGACATAAATATGGGTTTCTGCAAAGACTGAGAGAGAATTGTATTCCCTAGAGCTGGGAATTTTACCCACTCCACTTGGGTGCTATGGACTGAACTCCAGTCCAGGGCAAGCACTTGTACTCACTAAGACTTCTCCCAGCTCTATTGTGAATAGGTAGGTGGATTGTTTTCTTTCTTTCGCAGTTGGCCTCTAACAGACATAAATCTGTATGTGTGAGCAGTATATTGTTGTTAGTGTCCTTCAAATATGTGCACATTTTTGCTTACTAAGTAAATGGTTTTGGTTTAAAATCTTCATACTTATATATCTGAAAGTGACAATAGTAGTCATTAATGCTTTGATATAATCTCTAAAATTCATAGGACAATTTTCCCCCATTGAATAATCCCAGGTATTCTTTCTTTCTGTTCTGATGTTGCAAAAGAAAACTGACAAAATTATAAGATAATTTTAGGTTACATTTCAGAAGGAAGACTGGAGACAAGCTCACTGCAACACTGAAGGTAAGACGTAATAGGCTCCTTAAGACAGGCGTGAACCATAGACAATGTGGGAAAGAGCAAAGTGACATGAAATATGTCTGGTAGGTTCACTGGTGTTTGGATCCTGTGTCTGTCCACATACATCAGATAGGTCACAAAACAACAGAATGGGTTAGAGAGATGGCCCTGTAGCTAAGAGTGCTTATTATGAAAGTATCTGGACTTGAGTTTGGACCTCAGACCCCATGTAAAAACAAACACACAAACAAACAAACAAATAAACAAATAAACAAATAAAAGAGCTTCAGCTGCAACCATGACTGTAACCTGAACATTATAAGGGCAAAAAGAAGATGATTAGTAAGGCTTGTTGGCTGCTAAATACCTCAGAGTCCAGTGATAAACCCTGCCTTAAGGAATAAGGTAGAGAGTGGCAGAGAGGATACCTGATATACTCTGCTGGCCTCAGTGAGTTTGTGCAAAAATGAGCAACCATTCTTTTATACACACACAATGTTCACATCTCCAACATACACCAAGAGTAACAATACAAATAATCTGTTGTATGCCCATTTTGACCATGGTTTTAGAAAATGGTAGACCACTGTATGCAGAATGTGATTCCTGATCTCACAAAGTTTGCATGTCTACAGGCACATTCAAATAGAAACGTTTTCCAGAATGTTACCATAGTAAGGTCTGAGCATGGAGCTCAGGTGTTGAGTCTTTGCCTAGAACGTAGCAATCTCCTAATCTATAAGTACAAAAGTTTAAGTGGAAAATATAAAGCAGGAGAGATAGCACTGTTTATGAACATTCACTGCTTTCGCAGAGAACTGGGCTCTAGCTCCCAAGATCCTTCAGTTCCAGAGAGTCCCAAGCTTCTTCTGGCCTTAAGTGACTGTCCCACGTACACAATGAACATAAACTCATGCAAGTCTTACAGGCAAATAATACTAAATAAATCTTAACAGTAAGTATAAAATTTTGATTTTAAATAACCCTATCAAAAAATGGGGCACAGAGCTAAACAAAGAATTGTCACCAGAAGAAATTCGGATGGCTGAGAAACACCTTAAGAGATGCTTAACATCGTTAGTCATCAGAGAAATGCAAATCAAAACAACCCTGAGATTCCACCTCACACCAGTCAGAATTGCTAAGATTAAAAACTCAAGAGACAACAGGTGCTGGCAAGGATGTGGAGAAAGAGGAACACTCCTCCACTGTTGGTGGGATTGCAAAATGGTAAAACCGCTCTGGAAATCAGTGTGGCGGTTCCTCAGAAAATTGGGCATGTTCCTTCCAGAGGACCCTGGCATACCACTCCTGGGCATATACCCAGAGGATTCCCCTGCATACAATAAAGACACATGCTCCACTATGTTTATAGCAGCCTTGTTTATAATAGCCAGAAATTGGAAGGAGCCCAAATATCCCTCAAAGGAGGAATGGATACAGAAAATGTGGTATATTTATACAATGGAATACTACTCAGCAATTAAAAATAATGAATTCATGCAATTTGTAGGTAAATGGTTAGACCTGGAAAATATCATCCTGAGTGAGCTAACCCAATCACAAAAGAATACACATGAAATGCAATCACTGATAAGTGGATATTAATGAGCCCAGAAGCCCTAAATACTCAAGGCACAATTAGCAAGTCAAACGATTCCCAAGAAAGGAGAGGACCCTGGGCTTGGAAAAATTGGGTCCAGTTTTGTAGAGAAACTGTGGGGGAAGGGGGAATGATTGGGGAATAGTTGAGGGGGAGAGGAACTATGGGACATAGGGTGGGGGGGAACTGGGAAAGGGGAAAGCCTTTGGAATGTAAACATAGAATATAGAAAATAAAAAAAAATTTTGATTTTAATTATTTTAAATGTATGATAACATGCTTAGAGTGTGCCATACTGTCAGTTACAGCTAACATAGACAAAGTTATCAATAAAAAAATCATGGAAGTTTATCATTTCAAAGAGAGTATTAACTACACATGTTGTACAAAGATCCATCACACATTTATTGTTTGGAAGTCTCTTGACTTTTATTTATTAATGTGAATTGCTATCTTATTGACATGTATAGAAGGGGATGTTTGTGTCTGAGTGAGCCTGCCCTTTGACATATTTTTGAAACAGAAAGACTCCCTTTGTAGCAGCAGATCATCTTAAATCCTGCCCTCTGAATAATGTGATCAATACTGCTTAATTAGAAGATGATACTATTGATTGTAATTAATCAAAGTTGCTTAGCTCATTAGTTTTCTGTTCATATGTATACCGAGAGACAATGTGAAATGGTATTAGGCCTACGTTTAGCACATAGGTTAGAGATTCCTTTTTTTTTTTTTTACAAAAAATGCTAATACTGACATTCTGCTTTTGAGTTGCCGTTGCGTTTATAAGGAACAAAAATAAATTTTAAAAATCTATTATAAAAAATCTATTAGGTATCCATGCGTTGCTAATGTGTGCAAACATGAGACTTTTGAAAATTGAATTATTAAATGCTAGAATCATTCTATTACTGAAATGATAGGTATTACCATCTGTGCCAGTCTCTAATACACATTTGAGTGGATATTTTTCACAATAAATGGTCTATCAAAATCCCCAGTATAGTTCTGTGGTCTGATATTTATTAAGCACAGTGTCCTAGATGCATACTGAACTGATTTATCTGTTACAAAGACTATGTAAGAGATATGTTTAAGTAATAAAACACAGAATATTGTTTGTTTATAAATAAATTAGATAAGTGCTGATAGATCGGAGCAAATCACTTGAGGCAATATGGTATTTCTGAAGAATAGCTCTACAAATCCATTCTGAGAATGGAAAGGAAGAGCAAGTCTCTTTCTTTTTACATTTCCCCTGTAGCTGCTGTTATTTGACCTTCTGGAACAGAATCTTATTTTGGAGTAAGCCAGTTTAGCCTGGAAATTGTGGTAATCTTTGTCCTTCAGTCTCCTGACCACTGCCATTAAAGGCAGAACCTGCTATGCCTGACTATAGAGCCAGTATTAACATGTGCCTAATAAGCACAATTAGCAATGGAACTTCACACTTTAGAATTGATTTCAATTTATCCACACAAGATGCAGGACTTTAAGTTGCCATCAGAAATACCATGTATGTATAAAAATAAACCCTCAGGTTTGGAACTTAATCCAGTTTCCATGTTCAACGTGGCGATGGAATTGTGATTTGAAGTTGCCAGTCATTAATGGTAGAGATCTCCTTCCCTCCAACATCAGGACACTGAAATGAAAAGCTAGTTTAAAAGCAAAGTATATACCATTTTTCTCCATCTCCTTACAAGTAGAAAAGCAAATTAAATAAGAAATATTTTATTTATTACAATAGACTGAAACTATCCAACTAAAATATGAAATGACCTAGGTGCCTTGTATTACCATTAATCATATTACCAGCAAAGGGCTAATAACATAGGTGCTTTTAAAAGGACCTTATGTGTCCACTTAGTTTCCTTTAGTTGTCTTATTTCTCTAGCTAAGATCTCAACAACTATTCTGAATAAGTATGTAGAGAGTAGAAACCCTTGTCTTGTTTCTGATGTTAGTTGGAATTGCTTGAGTTTGTCTCCAGCTAAGTTGATGCTCGCTATAGGATTGCTATAAACTATATTCATTATGGTTAGGCATTACCATTGTATCCCTAATCAAACCAGGATTTTTTTATCATGAGATAGAGTTGGATTTTATGAAAGGCTTTTCTGAACTTAATGAGATGATCATGTGGGTTTTTGGATTTCAGTTTGTTTATATGGTGGATTATATTTATTGATTTGTTTATGTCAAACCATCCCTGTTTCTCTGGGGTGAAGCCTACTTGATCATGGTGGAAAATCTTTTGGGTGTGCCCTTGGATTCAGTTTATAAATATTTTATTGAGCTTTTTTACATCAATATTCATAAAGAAAACTGAGCTGTAATTCCTTTACTTTGTTTGAACTTTATGGGATTTGGATATCAGACAGTAACTGTGGCCTCATAAAACAAATTGAAGAATGTTTCTTCTGTTTCTATTTTGTGGAATAATTTAAGGATATTAAAAATGAAATAGTCAAACCACCTTTATTTTCAAATGATATAATCTTATATATAAGTGACCCTGAAATTGTCACTGGGGAACTTCTATAACTAATAAACTCTTTCATCAGAGCAACTCAACACAACAATAACTCACAAAAAATCAGTAGTATTCCTGTGTTCAAATAATAAACAAAGAGAGAAAGACATAGGGGCACAGTACCTTTTACAATAGCCTTAAATAGTACAAAATATTTTAGGGTAACTCTAGCAAAGAAAAGCAATGGCTTTTTTGAAACATTTTGAAAGAAAATTGGAGAAGTTATCAGAAGATGGAAAGATGCCATGTGTGAGTAGGTGAAATATATTTAAAGACCTACCAAAAGAGATCTACAAATTCAAAACAATTCCCATAAAAATTCAAATATAATTTTTCACAGATCTTGAAAGGACTATTTGCAGCTTCATATGTGACTTCATCAATGTTCTATTGCTGAGAATAAGTGCCAGGGCCACAGAAACTATTGTAAAGGAAAGCAGTTCATTGAAGTTTGCTTATAGTTTCAGGAATTTAGTCCATTATCAACATGGCAGAAGTATGGCGGCATGCAGGCAGACATGTTGATGAAAATTGTATATCTTTATCCTTAGCCAGCAAGAAACAGCAAGAAGTGGGAGAGCCTATGGGCCTAGTTAAGGCCCTTTAAATCTCCAGCGACATACTTCCTCCAACAAGCCCACACCTAAAAAGTCATACCTCCTAATCCTTTCAAATAGTGCTAGTCCTTGGTAACCAAACATTCAAATTTGTGAACCTATGCAGGGTATTCTTATTAAAACTCCTACTATATGGAAATGCAAATAGCTAGGATAGGTAAAACACTCCTGAATGGTAAAAAAAATCTACTACAGGTATCATCATCTCTGAACTCAAAATTTACAACATAACTATAGTAATAAAAAGTGTGGCATTCACATAAATAACCCACACTAAATTGAAGAAATTTACTATGATCTATAAATCTACTGACTTATGTACATCAGAGTTTTTATAAACAAGTCAGAAAAACACACTGAATAAAAGATAGCATCTTCAACAAATAGTGCTTTTCAAACTGGATAGCTGCATGTAGATGAATTCAAATAAATTTATATATATATATATGACCCTAAATAAAATTGTTCTAAATGAATCAAAAACCTCAAGATAAAATGAAATACACTGAACCTGATAGAAGAGAAATTGGCAAATACCAATGAAAAAATGGCACAGGAAATGACTTTCTGAAAAGAACACTGATAGGGCAGATACAAAGATAAATAATTTATTGATGAGCTCTCATGTAACTGAGAAATATCTATATAACAAAGTATACAATCTTTCAGCCAAAGCATCAACATATAGAATGGAAAGATATTTTTAACTGCACACTCTATATAGGATTAAGATCCAAAATATATAGAGAATCAAAAACAAGCCCTTAGATATCAAAGAAAACAAATAACCAATTAAAAATGAAGTACCCATCTAAACAGAGAATTCTCAGTAGAACAAATGTAAATAGCTGAGAGACAAAATGGCCAACATCCTAAGTTATTAGAGGAATACAAATAAAAACTACTTTAGATTTCATCTTATGGCTATCAGAATGGCTTAGATCAATGAAACAAGTCAACAGTTTATGCTCTCAAGCATGTAGAATAAGAGAAATATTCATTCTTTGCTGGCTTAAATAAGATCTTCTGCAACCTCTATGGGAATTTGTGCGAGAGATCCTCTGGAAGGTGAGAATTGGTCTACATCAAGATTCGGCTTTACCACTCCTGGGAACACACACAATGGATGCTTCATCCTATCACAAGAACACTTGTATAACCTATATATTGGTACTCTATTCAAAATAGCAATAAATTGGAAACAACTCAGATGTCCCTCAACAGATGAATAAATAAAGAAAATGTGACAAATTTATATTATTCAACCATTGAAAATGAAATCATGAAATTCACAGGTAAATAAATGAAGCTAGAAAAATATCATCATGACTGAAGTAACCTAGATACAGAAGGACAAATATGCTATTTATATAAAATTTCTAGAAATATGGTGTTGAACAGTTAGCAGACACATAGTAGTTGGGTGTTCATCTCTATGTCAGCTTTCAATAATCTGAGAAGACATTTTAGAACCTTAAAATATTTTCAACATACAAAACCCAAAGTATTTTAGGAACCTGCGGTTGTCTCTGTAATATAAAGATGAGATATAGTTATAAACTGAAAACTCATTAGTATTAAAATTTTTATAATGTCTCCTTTATGTCACATGATCACCTTAAGAGGATGAAGTCACATGGCATGTACTCTTTGACCTTTAGTAAATATGGCTGTCAGTCAAGATGTTGCATTCATTGTTATGAGGTCATTGGTTAAAATGGAGGACAGCCCCCTGGATGTGATTTGAGAACACCTATTTTCCTAAACAAGAGTTGAATCACATAAAATTTGTTAGAGAAAATTAAGATATCCTTTGTATAGATATTTTAACTATCAACTTTTTATTTCAAATTATAAGCCAACTTTTATTACAGATTTTATAGATTCTTTAATCAAACCCAAAGGACTAGAAATCCTGAGTTAAAAGATATTTACACAACAGTCTTAAAAGTATTTTTGAGAGCATAGTGCAGAGAAATCATAGAGCTAAAAGACTTAAGAATAGAAAGTTGAAAAGAGCATAGTGATAAAAAAAACTTTGGGGTACTTTGCTTGTGGGGTGGCTGATGCTGTTACAGTTTGAGAAATTTTGGAATTTAAGTGTGCCATCTTTGTCCATTGGGCTATACTGAGGCCAAGCCTTTTGCAGTAAAACAGCAAGGCTCTAAGAAAATGTCTGAGTTCCCAGAAGCAACTGAGTTCAAGATGAGAAGGAGGAAGGGTCAGCAATCATAAGGAGGATTCCAATAAACTCCAAGAGGGAACTGAGATAAAGAAGACAATTTATCCATGTGGGAAAAGAAGGTAAAGGCAAGAACTCCTCCCAAGGGAGGGTTCCAATGTCATAGAGCACATGAGGGTATAGAAAAGCTGAAAGACTTTGAGCAAGATAGAAGGACACAGTAGCAGAGGCCCAGAGGGAGAAAAAAAAAGATAGATCAGATAGCTTTGATGGGGAGGTGACAAAGAAAGGGCCAAGACCCAATGGGGCATAGACAAGGTTCAGGAAATTCCATGAGAGTGCTGAAGGGGACAGGGTAGCAAAGTATATAAGCTCTGCCCAAGAAGGATCTCAATGTATGAGGACCTAAGGAAGATACAGAGCAGGGAGAAGGGGAGGAGAGGAAACTCCACAAAGGAGCTGCAAATATGTTGAAGAGGTCATCTCAGTAACTTTGGAAAATTGCACCAGACTCTTCCCCTCCTGGAAGAGAAAGGTCATATAACACATAGGCGCCCCTTCCCTCTGGAAGAGAAAGGATAACTACATTCCTGAGACCACAAGGGTGGGAGTGGGGATGTTGGAGGGGTGGACTGACCATTGGCCACCTGCAGGCGGGGGAAGCCCAGAACACATTCTCATGACCACTGGCTACCTACAGACAAGGGAAGTCCTTGCCACCTCATTCCTGAAAGACCAATCAGTTTAAAAGTCAGACTGTTCTGCCAATCACATTGTGCTAATGGCTGTGGCTTTGAAAACTGTATAAAAACTCCCCAACTGGGCAGCATGGGGTTGTTCACTCTCCTCTTCCTGTGCAGGGTGACCCCAGCATGCTGGAACAATAAATTCCTCTTGCTTTTGCATGGATTCTGGGCTCTGCATAGTTCACTTGGGGGGCTCCAGTAAGTTAAAGCTCATAAGAGTCTTACAATATCTAAGGTGAGGGCTCAGGAAAGGATTGCAGTATAGGCTCAGGAGTGCACTGAGAAGGTACGGAACTTGCAGCCACTTTCTAGGAAGAAGGGAGGAAGGTCCAAGAGGAAACAGATATGCCACAAGGAACCAGATGCTTAAGTGTCATGGTGACAAGATTTTTCAGTATAGAGCACCACCAACAGACTTTGAAACTTGTCAAAGAGAACTATTCCAAATCACAGAGGAGAGGCATAGTTTTCCATGTGATAGGAGACCAGTAGACTGAGTGAAGAATCCTGATATACCAGTATAGCTTCTGCAATAAAACGAGCCAAAGCTGGCAACTCTGTAGTGACATTTGTCAAGTAAAGATGTGGAGAGGAATACAACAATAAGAAAAATATGAAGAAAATAACTGCAAAAGATTGTTGGAAAAGGGACCTTAGAGAAAGAATAATAAGTGTCCTGGTAAATAGGAAGTTCCCCATGTGGTGGGCACCCCAAAGGGCATAGCAAGCATTAAGATCCAGAGAGGAGACACTTACCAAGTAGATGAGATATGAATGATTAGAATAGGTGAGCGGGGACATGCAACAGAAAAGTCATATTCTAGAATTTGGAGCCAAATACAGTGAATGGTATTTGTTACCAATGGTAGAAGTTAGCAGAATTAAATGATCCATACATACCTTAGAAGAGTCCAAACAAGTTCCTTTGGAATAAAACTAATACATGCCAATCCCACAGTTTTGCCACCTGATCAGATAGATAGATAGATAGATAGATAGATAGATAGATAGATAGATAGATAGATAGATAAGAACATGACTGTTCCTAGGTATGGTGAAGGAGAAGTTTTACTGTATATAAAAGGGAAAGCATAGTCAGAGACAGGGATGTCTGGGAGAGTCCAGAGTAGACATGAGCTTAAGCCAGGCCATATGATCAAAGCAGGGAAAGGGGACAGTCAGGATTATAAAGGTTAAACAAAAAAAGGTTAAAAAAAAAGCTGGGTAAGCAAAGTGGTTGGATTATATAAGGAAAGGCAGCTGTAGGAAGTACAGCCCTGGAGTGGTGAAGTTTAGGGTCACGGTATGCCAGCTGCATCCTATAACAGATAAGAAATAAGGAAGCTAGGATAACCTGGCAGCCAGGTTGCTTTGCTACATGAAACAGGCACCTGGGTCATTGGTCTAGGGTTTAAGACCTAATAATAAACATTTGCAAATGCAATTTTAGTTTTATACAAGGGAAGCCCACATGGGAAGCAAATATTTTATAGGTAGACCACATGCCCAGCAATAGGCAGGCCAAGAGAAAAAGAACTCAATAGCATCTTTTCCCTTTTTCTTCTTTTTTCTTACCCTACAGGTCCTTTGCTTGTGTAGTATGGCTTTCTTTTAGTGTATTTTAATTGGATTTCTACATGTGTGAACAGGTAGAGCTCTGTTTTTTGTCCTGTTCTTGGGCTCATTTCCTTCTGTTTTGTCACATTTCAATATGTTCATGTTTGTTTAATTTTATTAATATCCCTTAGAAGTATGCTGGGTTTTTTAATAAGAGAGAGAAAGAGAGTAGATTAGGATGGGACATGAGGAGGGAAGGAAATGGGAGATGCGGTGTGGGGATCATCATCAGGATGAATTTTGGGATAAAAAAAAATGTACTATCAATAAAAGGAAAAGAAGTCTTATGTCTTTTAATTCACCTATTTTTCCACAGACACTTTATTAAACATATTATTATCACTTTAAAAATAAACAAAGCAAAACAAAGCAAACTTTTGCATTTCCAATGGCTTATTTTATACCTATGAACCAAATAAATCCATTCAAATTAACAAACAAAATTCCTTCATTAGAAAGTTATTTAGTTATTTTGTTTGTGTTTGTGATAAAATGTCCTAGCCAAGAAAACTGACCAAAGACCTTACTTTCTCTTAAGATTTCTGTGGGAGAGTTCAGAATGATTGGTGAGGCATGGTGGCAGGTATTAGAGCAAGAAACTGAGAGGTTACATCTGCACCTGCCACCAGGATCAGAGTGCAAACCAGAAGTGAGTTGAGGTTATATACTCTCAAAGTTACCTCCAGTGATGTGCCTCCTCCAGCAGGGCTATAGCTTCTAATAGTTTCATAACTGCCTCAAAGAGTAAAACTACTTGGGGCCAATTATTTAAATAGATGAGTCTACAGAGCATAATTCTCATTCAAACCACCACAGTGGACCCAAGAACAATGCATACATACATCAGCACTAACTTTTCATTAAATTAAATTCAAGAATATATACACAGAGAAAAATATATTTGCAACCATGACAGAGACTACACAAAGGTAACAAAAATAAAAATGATAAAACATGACAGAAATTAAACACTGTGACTGAGAAATAATAAAACAATGCCTCATGTTATTGGACCAAATTGGGATTTGTCCCCACCCCTATTTGTTTTTGGTTTTTAAACAGAAATCAACCTATGAACTTAATTGTCTGTCAGTTAAGAATTAAAGTTGCTTGGAAAATGCCATTATTTCGGACATACATAAAATTAATTTAAGCTTCAAATGAAAAAATGAATATTTAAGTATAGTGTGTATGTGTTTATAATTAAGAAGCATTAAGATTTAAGAAACTTCTTTAGTGTTATTTACAGTTAGATATATAACCAGAATCAAATTAATATATGAACATTCTATCAGCAAAATTCCACAGGAATAATAGCAGAAACAAAATTCAAAGTAATGTCACACAGTAGGGACACCAATATTGACAACAGAATATGTTTTGACTTAGTATGTGGTTGAAAGAACTCTTCAGCTCAGTGAGGAAATAATGATTGGGTAAATAAATTATTCCCTGCAAGCAGAAAATATAATTATTTGCCTATTTCAATTCAAGTAGCAAGCTAAATTTTAAATAGGTAAAATATTAAAAATAAGATCAATTAACATCAAATTAAAAGTAAAAGTGACATTCTCTAGCAGGCAAGGCATCCAGAATCTGTAATAAAAGGCTTAAATTAATTGCATGAAATTAAAACTTTGTATTACAAAGATGCTATGAACAAAATCAATGAGCAATTTCAATTGTAAGTATTTGAAAATATATTGGCAACATAGAGGCCGCTGAAGGCATAAATGTCTATAAAACACACAAAGCTCTAACAAATTAATGAGATAATAAATAAAAGGCAAATGGACTGCTTTATTAGATTCCACAAAGCAGAACATAATTCAACGGTCGAATATAATATGTGTCTGTGTGTACGTAGATGTTAACACACACAATTGTTCAGACTTATTTAAATTACTTCATAAAGAAAATAATAACCAGTGGATGATATACTCAGATATTTATGGGCACGTTAGAGTAGAAAGATTCTTATTTCTTTTTCCTTTTCTAAGATTTAAATATGCTTTCTGTATTCTTTGAGAAGGTCATACTTGCATACAATATAGTTCTATCATATACTATAACCACCTCTTCCACTTCTCCATCATATATCTAGACTGTAGCCATTCATTGGCCATGGGTTACCTGAAAGGGAGGTTGAAAATGAAAACAGATGAGGTGCAAGAGATGGATGAAGCCTAGACAAAGTTTCTGATCAAGGATCAAAGTTTAATATTCAGCACTGTGTTTATATAGAGAGAGCTCACTGATCCATCTATTGTTTCAGCTGTATTGTGTTACAAAGGAAGCTCAGATGGGTAATAGAAATTCAGATGGCTGAGAAACACCTTAGGAGATGTTCAACATCATTAGTCATCAGGGAAATGCAAATCAAAACAACCCTGAGATTCCACCTCACACCAGTCAGAATAGCTAAGATTAAAAACTCAAGAGACAGCAGGTGCTGGCAAGGATGTGGAGAAAGAGGAACACTCCTACACTGTTGTTGGGACTGCAAGATGATACAACTGCTCTGGAAATCAGTCTGGCGGTTCCTCAGAAAATTGGGCATGACACTTCCAGAGGACCCTGTCATAACACTCCTGGGCATATACCCAGAGGATTGCCCTGCATACAATAAAGACACATGCTCCACTATATTCATAGCAGCCTTATTTATAATAGCCAGAAGTTGGAAGGAGACCAGATGTCCCTCAAAGGAAGAATGGATACAGAAAATGTGGTCTATTTATACAATGGAATACTACTCAGCAATTAAAAATAATGAATTCATGCAATTTGTAGGCAAATGCTTGGATCTGGAAAATATCACCCTAAGTGAGTTGACCCAATCACAAAAGAATACACATCAAATGCAATCACTGATAAGTGGATATTAATGAGCCCAGAACCTCTGAATATTCAAGGCACTTTAGCAAATCAAAAGATTCCCAAGAAGAAGGAAGGAGAGCACCCTGGTCCTGAAAGGACTGGATCCTGTTTTGTAGGAGAGTACCAGAATAGAGCAGAGAAATGGTGGGGTAGTGATTCGGGAATAGGCGTGGGGTGGGGTGGGGTGAAAGAGGACATATGGGACATATGGTCAGGGGGGAATGGGGAAAGGTGAAAGCTTTCGGAATGTAAACAAATAATATAGAAAAAAATAGTAAAATAAAAAAAAGAGAATGGTTTGTGTCCAATTAAATAAAGAAAAGAGCTGTGGCTTAATAAACTTAGTATCTTGCTGCCTTGCTTCATATTAATAAAGACGTAACAGAAAAATTTAAAATGCAGATGTCAAGAGCAATAACAGTTTTTAAGAGTCTGAGACTCCGATGGAGCTGCCATTTTAGTGTCTGTGAAAAGGAAGTAAAACAGGCTATAAGGGGGATTACATATAAGGCTATGTGGGGAAATTAGTAATATCAATAGGAATAGGAAGCATAAAATATTCAAAAACTCAGGTTATGCAGATAAATGAAAGAACAGTGATTCTTAAATACATTTTCAAGGCCCACTTGAAATAATATTGGAGTAAGGGCACACCATTTCAATCCATCAAGTGCTAATTCAAATTTCTAAAAGAACAGAATTAGATCAGTTCCAAAGTCATGCTAACAATATCTGTCTGCAAATAAAAAACCTTTGCAAAGAGAATGTTCTAGAAAAGAAGGGAATGTGGTTATGGATAGAGGGATAGAGACAAAAAGCTGTTCTAGCACAGTTTCTGAATGGGACCTAAGGAGTTGAGCTGCTAAAGACAACCTGGCTGATCACTGATTCTTCCATGGCACTGGGTTGAGGTGGTCTGGATTTCTCTTAAATCCATGCTTGCTTTCATTCTTTTATCTTTTTTTTTTACAGAAGATAGGAATTGAGGCCCTTAACAACAGGCTACCATTCTGTCAAGTGTTCAGTGCACATGAGATCACCTAATAAGCACAGGATGCAGCTGATTGGAAAGCAAATGAAGTTGACTTCCGCAAGAGTAATTTATGAACAGTCATTCTGAGAGTGTGGCTACCAGCTGTTTTACAAGTCCAGGGAGACTACAACAAGTCCCTCACTGCAAGGGTATTTGACACAGTGTGTCTTGTGGAGGCATGCCTGGAATTTCTTTTCAGAAGAGACTCTCTATAAGAATGGAAGTCTTTGTGAGAAGGGTTAGGAGCTAGAACACACACCCGGAAGAACAATAGCACTTCTCTCCTGCAGTGATCCTGCTGAGCTGCCCTCATTGACTTGCATCTACAGATGGCCACACCCATGTTAGTGTTCACAGTAATGTTGATGCTGATTGAGAGAAAACACAGTATTTCAAACTGATAATGAACAAATGATTAGAAAAGAACATGGGGCAGGTTTGTCCTATAATTTAGTGGTATCATTTAAAATGTGGTAGGAATCTAAAAAATGAATAAAAAATAGTTATTTTATGAGCTGGGAGATAATTTCACGGTGAGCATTCATTCATTAGGTACTATTATGGTGCTATGATAGCTGAAGATCGACCCCACAGCCTCAGTAAGATGTTGGAAATGTGAAGTAACTCCAAGGACACCTTTCTGAACACACTTCTTTATGAGTAGAATGAACAGGGAAACTACATCTGACATGGGGGAATTATTTTATCTATTTTTATGTGTTCCTCTTTTGTGTGTTCATATGTATTGTCTGAAACACATAAAAAGAAACAAAAATGAAATAAAAAAAATCATTAGGATCCCACTTCCCCTCTCTCTCTCTCTCTCTCTCTCTCTCTCTCTCTCTCTCTCTCTCTCACACACACACACACACACACACACACTATTCTCACTGTAAAGGGAATAGATAATATTTATTTTGGATTAACTATGACCTAAGAACACAGATTGAAGTTTCCCCAAATTCTGTGTTCCATTGTGAAAGCAGTTTTATGAAATTTTATAGGATAAAAGAGAAATGAAAGTCATGTCAATGTAAGTGTAAAATGCATTGGTGGCTAAATGAAAGAAAGAGGTAGTCACAGCAAGATAGGAAAGAGGCTTGTCTGTTGACCTATGTGATGACATTCTTGGCTTTGGGTTGGGAGAAGTATGCTAAGTAAATAGACACTAAAGTTCTTAATTAGTCTTGGGATGTTAATTATAATACAGTGGTGTAGAAGGGTGCCTCTTCAATGAAGTAAAAGTAGCCCAGGCTATGGTAATTAGCCTCTTGGGCTGCAGTCTGCAGACACAGTTTCTTTCCAGGAATTCTCTTTCAGTGTGCATGTTCCTGTTGTGCAGGCTAGAGATCAGCCTTGTGTGAGGTTTTTCAGAAGTTTTCACCTTGTATTTTGAGAACGCCTGTTTATCTTGCTGTGAGGAATGACCTCAAGCCACTAGGCTTGATGGGAAAGGTTTTGCTTACTTCCATATCACTGTTTACCATTGAGGGAAGTCTGCAAAGGAATTCAAACAAGGCAGGAACTTGGAGGCAGGAAGTTATCCTGAGGCCATAATAGGGTGCTGCTTACTGGTTTGGTTCACTTGGCTTGCTCATCCTGCTTCCTTATAATCCAGACTCACGAGTCCAGGATGGGCCCACCCACAGTGGGATGGGTCCTTCTACATTAATCTATAATTAAGAACTGTTCCCAGCCCAGGCTTGCCTATAGTCTGCACTTATGGAAACATGTTCTCCATTGAGGTTTCCTCCTCAGTAGATTCTGGCTTATGTTAAGGTGACATAGAGCCGGCCAGCATATCCAAGAATGCTGTTTCAGGCTAAACTGTGCTTATTAGTTACACAGAAATAGAGAAATCAATGTTTTGACTTCCTGACTAGCCCATCCTATACTCTGATTCAGTAAGATGCATCTATTTTCGTAAGAGCTTTGAATGTCATTGACATCATCCTAGACTCCAGATCAAGCCTGTGAGCTATGTGTAAGTATCTAACTAGTTTCCTTGCTCCTAGTCTCAACTTCCTCAAATATTATATCTTCAGTGTTTTCAGAATTTCCTGAAATACGAATTTGACAACAGCAGGCTGCAGCATATGTTTAGTTCTGTTTATTGCTTGAATTCTTTGCCTTCTACATGAACTCTT
This sequence comes from Apodemus agrarius, assembly GCA_964023405.1. Classification (NCBI taxonomy): domain Eukaryota; kingdom Metazoa; phylum Chordata; class Mammalia; order Rodentia; family Muridae; genus Apodemus; species Apodemus agrarius. Next base: position 14,743,309 of record OZ030012.1, read on the forward strand.
TTAGAGGTTGGCCATTGTAAACTTAGCTACGCAACACACTTTCAACACAACCTGATCCTGCTCTAGAAACAACTGTATCTTTCTGGTGTTACTTTTGTTTTCACATTGATCTAATGCAGACAATTCTAGTCCTTTGATTATATTCTACTTCTGTTGAATAGATTAATCCTAGGTCACTGTTGGGAATGCAGACTTTAAGTCTAGACTTGGTTCCATGCCCTTTCCTGTGCCTGATAAATAATTACTCTTTAGCACAATTTAAGGGCTGCTACTTTGGTTTATTTTTACATTTGATTGAGAAATTCTGTAAGCCTGTGAGTTCTGTTTATTTTCATAAGCATATCTTATTAAATATCTTAGCAAGTGGAAGGAGCCAATATGTACTTTCAAAATATGAAATTGTAATTTTTGATAATGTAGATTCTGGTTGAAATAAAAAAGATGATTATTTTATATATATATTATGAGATAATATAATATGTAATATGTAATAATATATAATATGAGATAATGTAATATGTAATTATACACACACACACACATATATATATATATATACACATACATATATATATATGTATATATATATATATATCTGAGGGAGAGAGAGAGAATTATTTCAAGTGTCCAGAGTCATGCAGCACTTGAACAAAAATCAATATCAAGTGGAGTAATAAATACATTTTTTTCTTCCTTTTCTGGAGATACAGGCTTTATTTATTTCATATACATTTGCTATCAAACTTACCCACAATCTAAAACTCATCATCTAATATTCTAGACACTGAGCTCCAATAAACAGTATAAGGAAAGTCAAATTATATCTCTTTGACTAAGCTTAGCTGCAGACAGCTGTGGTCTAAGCCCAGGAGTTTACAACAGTAAAATCACATTTAAAAACATCTTCTCTTGCCAAGGTATACTGCAACTTTGCAAGTTATTTAACATTTATTATTATTATTATTATTATTATTATTATTATGTTAGCATATATTTATGGCATAAAATAATCCTGACATTCTTACAGGTGCATTTAAATTACTTGGTCAAAAACAGATCCTGAAAGGCTCTTCTGTTGATCTCTTTCAAACTGACTAAATGTCTAAACCTACATTTTAAAATGTAAGATATTTTTGTATAAAAAAATGACTTTACAGTAGTCTGATTTTCATTGCTTTGTGGAATCTCCATGCTGATGCCTGTAGGGACTACATTATTTATACTCTCACCAATACTGTTAGGGTTCTCATTTCCTGAATCCTCACCTTGACATCCAGTGGGGTTTTCATCATAGCATCAAAAGGTTATGCATTTGTGATATTTATTCTATCCAGCTGCTTTGAGGAGAAAATAGAAATGCCATATTATGAAAAGAATAAAAAGCAATTGATACTGAGGGGAGTCTCTAATCAAGGTTCCCCTTATGAGTTTACAGTCTATAAAGAGAAAACTTAGACAAACAAGCAGTTTATAGTTCCTAAATACTTTTGTTCTTTTGGCTACAGTGTGATATTAACACCATCCATAATTGAGTAATTTTGGCCTCTTTATCAGAAAATACTTGGGATACCTACTGTTTTGTTTAACTTGGCTCTCAGAGGACTCATTTTTTTATTCGTATTAATGATGTACCTTACAAAAAAGAGAAAGAAGAAGCTTAAGGAAAGAAATTTATATGTGGGACTAGAGAGTAATTGATCCATACACATGAAAGGTGTTCACAGGTCAGTTTTGTAAATAAATAAGGGTCCTTAGCTAGGTAACAAATTCTACTTCTTCTCTGTTCATTCCTTAAAACCTTAAGTATTGAAATGCATGTGTCACCACCAAGCGCTCTCACTAGCTCAAGCACTTCTCCCTTGCATATAAATGGCTTATTCCATTATTTAATACCTTCCTTCTACCTCAAACAATATTTTAATTGATTACAAAAACAGTAATTTATGGTTAAGACCCAGGTCACACATTCCATTAATTGCTTGAGAACAAGTCCCCCATAATCTCAGCGCAAAATGGGCAACTCCATTTCTCAGAGGGTCTTCTCTGTCTCTGCCTGACTTTGTTTAGAGAGTTTCCGTGAACACTGGTGGCTGGCCTTGTCTGAAACAAAACCTGGTACAGAGCTTCCTGTGATGGTGCATAACTCAGTACACTCACTTGGTGTTATGATCATTCCACCTTTCTACCTGAACCCCTAAATAAGCCCTTATGTACCCTATCACTGCAACACTAGAGTAGACTTGTCTTACTACAGATGACTCCTGAGGTCCTTCCCTCTTACTCATTTCTATCTGAACTCTGCCTGCTGCTTATGCTCACTTTGTCCTTGTGGGCTGGTGGCCAACAGCCTCTGAGAAGAAGGGAGGGCCTTTCTCCTCTCTGTATGCATACTTTTCTTTTGTAGACAAGATCTTTGGGTTTTTCCAACAAGCTGCTCTTAATTGGGTAAGGTTTGCAGAAGTTATAAAAGTAAAATAATAAGTTGTTCTAATACTATACAATGCACAAAACGATTTAAATATTAGTGTAAACTCAATTTCCAGGACAATGTTCAGTTGTAGTCATCTGCAATCTGGTCTTTCTTACATAATTTGTAGTCAGAATGTACAACATATTCATAACCTTGAAGCTAATCATTTGTTTTTTTGGAAACTGCTTTTTAGAGTAATTCTAAGCTTAAATTCAAATTTATTTTCTTCTCTGAATAGTCAATATAAATTCACTCCTGCCAGTGTTAGCTAAGCAGAAACAAGCCAATTCCAAGTGTAAATTAAGGGATATTGGGTATAAAAGCATTCTTTATATTTATTCATTGCAGTTTTGAAAATAAAAAGTGTTTATTATCACTTATGTTATAGGAAAATTGCCTGAATATATCAAACCACCTACAGCTGTTCCTAAGCTTTCTTATTTTGTTTGAAAACCTTTTCTTTATAATGGCACTTGATTATGTTATTACAAAGTCCTGGACAAAGAGTACATTAACAGGTCAGGTGATCACAGATCTCCAGTCTATTCTCTTGTCTGTTTGACCTGAATCACTTGCAAACACTGCTCTTTTCTGGGTGTTCAGTGACATTAAATGAGTTCATCCTCATGAAGTGTGTCACATACCAGACTATTTCCCTTCCCCTCTAAATGTAAACTTCTTTTAAAATAATTTTTCCCTAGTTTCTGGCTTTAGGGAATTTCTAATATTTCTTTATATTTTGGAGTAAACCTTATTTACTTACACATGGAAGTGTTTTATTCCACTAAGCACAGCATTATAAATATAGAAACTATTCCTTTCTTTGCCAAAAGTTTGGCAAAGCAAGTTATAATGCCATTCTTCTTCACAGGTATTCATTTTATTGATAAAGAGTACATGTTAGTGTCCACCCTTATTATCACTACAGATCATAATTACTTGGCATAGAAAAAGACATCTTTACCATATTCCACTATTAGCAACATACAAAACATGCACATTGAGGTCAAGGGAAGACCCCCTAAACACACGTGCACTCGCACACATACGCGCACGTGAGCACACATACACACACACACACAAACTGTCTACAAGTTGAAGGTTTAACTCTCAGAACAATGTAAGTCACATTGAATCAAATTAGATACTTCCTAAATAGACTTCTTTTACTGTGCTTCATCTAGTTTTGAATTTACAGTCAACTAAAGGATAGTGCTTTTAAAACTTTGTACAGGGAACAAATGGAATGAGGAAAGAGAGCGATAAAGAGAAAGAAAGGGTATGATTGTGAAAATGACCAACATTACATACATATATGCATGTCATTGTCAAGAATGGAAAAAAGAACAAAATAAAAGTACATTTTAAAAAACATGAGAAGTTTTGTAATGCATTTAAATCAAACATTAAGCAAGTTTGGTAGAATTCATCTCAAGATGTCATACAATCTGTGGGTTCAGTGTATGATGGACACAGTAAACGTTCACTGATCATACAAAGAGAGACTTTTTAAATACATGAATGAATTGTAGGTGGTATAGCACTTTGGTTGTAGAGGCAGGTGAACGTCCATTGAATTTGAGGCCACCATGGTCTACAGAGTAAGTTCTAAGAACCAGGACTACACAGGGAATCTTGGGGGAAAAAAGAGAAAGACAGAAACAAACAAGCATTCAGAATAAATTACCGTGTGGTAAGTGTTAGACAAGTACTGCCACATTGACATTACCAAGTGATAGTTCAATGCTTAATCCTAAAGGGCATCTACACCATACCCTCCAGGATGTGGGGCATACAGTAGAGAGGGGAAAGCAAATGTAAGTTGGAAAGTAGGGAGAATAACTACAAAATGCCACATTTTGAACACTACACTGTCACCACAATTGAGGAGTATAAACAACTGAACATGATTTATTCTACACAAGAGTGAGCCAATAAAAGGCAACCCTGGAAGGGATCCAGTGGTTTGCTCATCACTGCTGAGATACTAGCTTTGGATAGATTCAGAGATGGGGAGACACATTTGCTTTTGCTGTGTGGCCACTGGTGAATACAGAGGACTCCAGTGAAATAACTATGGTCCATTAAGGACCACACGGAGTGTCATGGTAAAACTTAATGGATAACAAAATAAATTCAAAAGAGACAAATCTGGGAAAGGAAGAAGGAGAAAGCTGTCTCTAGGGGATGGGAAAAAGAGAGGATCCAAGGACAGAATAGCTAGAGTAATGTGTTTGTGTGTGTTATTTGTGTGTGTATGTGTATATTGTCTAAAATTATTTGAATTATATAAATATTTAAGTTAATAATTTAAATATATTCATTTTAATTTCTATAATTTTTGTTTACATTCAAAGTGCTTTTCCCTTTCCCAGTCCCCCCTCACCATATGTCCCATAAGTCCTCTTCCCTCCACCCATTCCCCAATCACCCCCCTCCAATTTCTCTGTTCTGGTACTCCCCTACAATATTGGATCAAGTCTTTTCAGGACCAGGACCCTGTCTTCCCTTCTTCTTGGGAATCATATGATTTGTTAATTGTGTCTTGAGTATTCAGAGCTTCTGAGCTAATTAATATCCACTTATCAGTGATTGTATTTCATGTGTATTCTTTTGTGATTGGGTAACGTCACTTAGGATGATATTTTCCAGTTCCAACCATTTGCCTACAAATTTCATGAATTCATTGTTTGTAATTGCTGAGTAGTATGCTATTGTATAAATATACCACATTTTCTGTATCCATTCCTCCAATGAGAGGCATCTGTGCTCTTTCCAGCTTCTGGCTATTATAAACAAGGCTGCTATGAACATAGTGGAGCATGTGTTCTTGTTGCCTGCAAGGGAATCCTCTGGGTATATGCCCAGGAGTGGTATGACTGGGTCCTTTGAAAGTGTCATGCCCAATTTTCTGAAGAACTGCCAGACTGATTTCCATAGTGGTTGTAACATCTTGCAATCCCACCAGCAGTGGAGGAGTGTTCCACTTTCTCCACATCCTCGCCAAACCTGCTGTCTCCTGAGTTTTAATCTTAGACATTCTGACTGGTGTGAGGTGGAATCTCAGGGTTGTTTTGATTGGCATTTCTCTAATGAGTTGAAATGTTGAACATTTCTTAAGGTACTTCTCAGCCATCCGAATTTCTTCAGGGTAAAATTTTTGTTTAGCTCTGTATCCCATTTTTAATAGGATTATTTGGATCTCTGGGATTTAACTTCTTGAGTTCTTTGTATATATTGGATATTTGCCCTCTGTCGGATGTGGGGTTGGTGAAGATCTTTTCCCAATTAGTTGGTTGCTGTTCTGTCCTTCTAACAGTATCCCTTGCCTTACAGAAACTTTGTAATTTTATGAGGTCCCATTTGTCATTTCTTTCTTTTTTTTTTTTTTGGTTTTTCTTTGTTTTATTTAATTTTTATTTTTTATAATCTATGTACATTCCAAAGGCTTTCCCCTTTCCCAGTTCCCCCCCCCCACCATATGTCCCATAATTCCTCTCCCCCCCAACAATTCCCCAATCATCTCCCCCCCCCTGCCACAATTTCTCTGTTCTGGGTCTACAAAACTGGATCCAATCTTTACAGACCCAGTGTCCTCTCCTTTCTTCTTCTTTGGAGTCATTTGACTTGCTAATTGTGCCTTGAGTATTTAGGGCTTCTGGGCTCATTAATATCCACTTCTCAGTGATTGCATTTCATGTGTATTTTTTTGTGATTGGGTTAGCTCACTTAGGATGATATTTTCTAGTTCTAACCATTTACCTACAAATTGCATGAGTTCATTATTTTTAATTGCTGAGTAGTACTCCATTGTATAAATATACCACATTTTCTGTATCCATTCCTCTTTTGAGGGATAATTGGGCTCCTTCCAATTTCTGGCTATTATAAACAAGGCTGCTATAAACATAGTGGAGCATGTGTCTTTATTGTATGCAGAGGAATCCTCTGGGTATATGCCCAGGAGTCGTATGCCAGGGTCCTCCGGAAGTGACATGCCCAATTTTCTGAGGAACCACCAAACTGATTTCCAGAGCAGTTTTACCATTTTGCAATCCCACCAACAGTGGAGGAGTGTTCCTCTTTCTCCACATCCTCACCAGCATTTGTTGTCTCTTGAGTTTTTAATCTTAGCCATTCTGACTGGTGTGAGGTGGAATCTCAGGGTTGTTTTGATTTGCATTTCTCTGATGACTAATGATATTGAACATCTCTTAAGGTGTTTCTCGGCCATCCTAATTTCGGCTGGTGAAAATTCTTTGTTTAGCTCTGTTCCCCATTTTTTGATAGGGTTATTTGGTTCTTTGGGGTCTGACTTCTTGAGTTCTTTGTATATATTGGATATTAGCCCTCTGTTGGATGTGGGGTTGCTAAAGATCATTTCCCACTTTGTTGGTTGCCGTTTTGTCCTTCTGACAGTGTACTTTGCCTTACAGAAACTTTGTAATTTTATGAGGTCCCATTTGTCATTTCTTGATCTTAGAGCATAACCTATTGGTGTTCTGTTCAGAAACTTTCCCCCTGTACCCATGTCCTCCAGGGTCTTCCCCAGTTTCTTTTCTATTAGTTTCAGTGTGTCTGGTTTTATGTGGAGGTCCTTGATACACTTGTATTTGAGCTTAGCACGAGGAGATAAGAGTGGATCAATTCACATTTTTCTGCATGCTGACCTCCAGATGGACCAGCACCATTTGTTGAAAAGGCTATCTTTTTTTTTCCACTGGATGGTTGTAGCTCCTTTATCAAAGATCAAGTGACCATAATTCTGTGGGTTCATTTCCGGATCTTCAATTCTATTCCATTGATCTACTTGCCTGCCACTGTACCAATACCATGCAGTTTTTAACACAATTGCTCTGTACTTCTGCTTGAGGTCTGGGATATTGATTCCCCCAGAATTTCTTTTATTGTTGAGAATAGTTTTAGCTATCCTGGGTTTTTGTTATTCCAGATGAATTTGAGAATAGTTCTTTCTAAATCTATGAAGAATTGATTTGGGATTTTGATGGGGATTGCATTGAATCTGTATATTGCTTTTGGCAAGATGGCCATTTTTACTATATTAATCCTGCCAATCCAAGAGCATGAAATATTTTTCCATTTTCTAAGGTCGTCATCAATTTCTTTCTTCAAAGACTTGAAGTTCCTATCATACAGATTTTTCACTTGTTTGGTTAGAGTCACACCAAGATACTTTATACTACTTGTACCTATTGTGAAGGATGTTATTTCCCTAACTTCTTTCTCAGCCTGCTTATCCTTTGAGTATAGTAAGGCTACTGATTTGCTTGAGTTGAATTTATAACCAGCCACTTTGCTGAAGTTGTTTATCAGCTGTAGGAGTTCTCTGGTGGAGTTTTTTGGGTCACTTAACTATACTATCACATCATTTGCAAATAGTGATAGTTTGCATCCCTTTGACCTCCTTATGTTGTCTAATTGCTTTGGCTAGAACTTAAAGTACTATATTGAAAAGATATGGGGAGAGAAGGCAGCCTTGTCTAGTCTCTTATTTTAGTGGGATTGCTTCAAGTTTCTATCCATTTAGTTTGATGTTGGCTACCCATTTGCTGTAAATTGCTTTTGCTATGTTTAGGTATGGGCCTTGAATTCCTGCTGTTTCCAAGACATTTAGCATGAAAGCATGCTGAATTGTGTCAAATGGTTTTTCAGCATCTAATGAAATGATCATGTGGTTTTTTTTCTTTGAGTTTGTTTATATAGTGGATTGCATTGATGGATTTCTCTATATTGAACCATCCCTGCATCCCTGGGATGAAGCCTACTTGATCATGTTGAATGATCGTTTTGATGTGCTCTTGGATTCGGTTGGCAAGTATTTTATTTAGTATTTTTGCATCGATATTTATAAGGGAAATTCGCCTGAAGTTCTCTTTCTTTGTTGGATCTTTGTGTGGTTTTGGTATCAGCATAATTGTGGCTTCATAGAACGAGTTGGGTAGAGTTCCTTCTGTTTCTATTTTGTGGAATAGTTTGAAGAGCATTGGTTTTAGGTCTTCTCTGAAGGTCTGATAGAATTCTGAATCCATCTGTCCTGTGCTTTACTGGGATGGAAGACTTTCTCTGATCCCTTCTATTTCTTTAGGGGTTATGGGACTGTTTAGTTGATCTATTTGATCCTGATTTAATTTTGGTATTTGTTATCTGACTAGAAAATTGTCCATTTCCTCCAGATTTTCCAGTTGTGTTGAGTATATACTTTAGTAGCAGGATGTAATGATATTTTGCATTTCCTCCATTTCTGTTGTTATATCCCCCTTTTCATTTCTAATTTTGTTAATTTGGATACTGTCTATCTGCCTTTTGGGTAGTCTGGCTAAGGGTTTATTTATCTTGTTGATTTTCTCAAAGAACCAGCTCCTGGTTTTGTTGATTCTGTGTTTGGTTCTCTTTGTTTCTACTTGATTGATTTCAGACCTGAGTGTGATGATTTCCTGTCTTCTATTCCTCCTGGGTAAATTAGCTTTTTGTTCCAGGGCTTTCAGGTGTGTCATTAAGCTGCTAGTGTATGCTCTCTCCAGTTTCCTTTTGGAGGCACTCAGGGCTATGTGTTTTCTTCTTACCACTGCTTTCATTGTGTCCCATAGATTTGGGTATGTTATACCTTCATTTTCATTGAATTCTAAAATGTCTTTGATTTCTTTCTTTATTTCTTCCTTGAACAGGGTATCATTGAGTAGAGTATTGTTCAGCGTCCATGTGTATGTTGGCTTTCTTTTGGTTTTGTTGCTATTGAAGATCACTTTTGCTCCAGTGTGATCTGATAGGAGGCATGAAATTAGTTCAATCTTCTTATATTTGTTGAGGTCTGTCTTGTGACCAATTATATGGTTGATTTTGGAGAATGTACCATGAGGTGCTGAGAAAAGGTAAATTCTTTTGCTGTAGGATGGAATGTTTTATATATATATAATCTAATTGGTCCAAAGCTTCAATTAGTTTTTCAATTAGTTTCAATTAGTTTCACTGTGTCCCTGTTTAGTTTCTGTTTTCTTGATTGGTCCATTGAAGAGAGTGGATAATTGAAGTCACCCACAATTATTGTGTTAGGTGCAATGTGTGCTTTGAGCTTTAGTAAAGTTTCTTTTACGAATGAGGGTGCCCTTGCATTTGCAGCATAGATGTTCATAATTGAGAGTTCTTCTTGGTGGATTTTTCATTTGACCAGCAAGAAGTGTCCTTTCGTGTCTCTTTTGATGACTTTAGGTTGAAAGTCAAATTTATCTCATATTAGAATGGCTACTCTGGCTTGTTTCCTGAGGCTATTTGCTTGTGAAATTGTCTTCCAGCCTTTTACTCTAAGGCAGTGTTTGTCTTTGACACTGAGATGTGTTTCCTGTATGCAGCAAAATGTAGGGTCCCGTTTCTGTATCCAGTCTGTTAGTCTATGCTTATTATTTAAATATATTCATTCTTAAAGAATATGTAAGAACCTGAAATTTTGTTATTTCTTTCCTTATTCAGGTTGAAGAATATATCCTAAAACCCATCAAAACATTTCTTCAGTTGATACATTAGTTATAGAGTAGTCTTGCGAATTCTTTCTCTCTTCTTTTCTTTGTTACTTCCTTGCTTGGTTGCTTATATGCTTGCTTGCTTGCTTTTCTTTCTGATATTTCAATTTAAATTTAAATAGCTTAAATTTTTCAAACAACATTTTATTCTTATTGAATGACATTTGATTAAAATAACAAGTGTACTAAACATATGATTTTTGAGAACATATGGCTATTATCGAAGACAAATGTACACCAAAACTTCAAGTTGGATCATTCACAGGATACTTCACCAAGACTGAGCACTGTGACAGGATGGGGGGGGTTCTTAAGTAAGGATGGAAACAGTTCACCATGAGTAGTCTTTCTTATAGGGGTATGAACATGGTTACACTGTAAATTCATGCGCTCATTATGATTTATTAGAAAGAAGCACTCAGAAGTTTAATTGACTAGTCCTTACTAAAAGCTGTGGACAGAATGAATACATTGATTTTGCTTTTCTGGTAAATGGTACTGAAGTAAGTACTAAAGACTGTCCAGCCTTTCTTGACTGGCAGCAGCTGAGTGCCTTTAAAATTTAATTTATATGTGATTCAGTGACTCAGGAAGAGCGCCAGCTGTCCGGAGAGGGAAAGGAAGAGCTGCTTATAGTTTCCAGGTTAAATGTTGTACTTACTCATCAGCTTGATGTCCCATGGAGACCTCAAGGTCTGAATAAGGCTGCTGTTAAATGTGCAGGACTCTCCTCTGAAATTAAAACCACAAGCTTGTGGGAGTGACCAAACAAAGACTGGTCTTATTTGATGCCCACATTACAAGAGGGAGCTCATGTTGGACACTGCATGGATGACCAGGAATCGGCAGCTGGTTAGCTCAGACAGCTAGGGTAGAACTAAATGTGACTTTCAAAACTAAACAAAATAAAACAACAACAACAACAATAATAACAATGACAATGAAATGATTTGTAATGTGTTCTATAATACTTATAATTTGGTACCTTGTCCAGTTGTTTTCAGATAGGCTGCAGTTATAGAAACCCACAGTCAAATAATAGGTGAAGAGAATCCAGGGTGGAGGTCTCCATATGGTCATTCCGCTTGAAGTTTGAAGAAATACTTCCAAAGAGAGGAAAGAGGAATTGTGTGTGTGAGAGAGAGAGAGGTCAAGGATAATATGTCTCATAGGGGCTCACAGTGACTGAAGTGGTAATTGCAGAGCTGGCATGGCTCTGCTCTAGGCTCTCTCTCTCTCTCTCTCTCTCTCTCTCTCTCTCTCTCTTTCTCTCTGTCTCTTTCTCTGAGTCTCTCTCTCTTTTTCCATATATATGGATGGTGGCTTGATATTTGGGGCAGGGGCTCCTGAAAGTAGGAGTTGGGGTCTGTCTGATTCTTTTACCTACACTTGAGACTTTTTTCTTCTTACTGGGTTGTCTTTCCCAGCCTTGATGGTTTGTGCCTCTTCTTACTGAATCTTGTGCAGTATTCCGTTTTGTTTTTTTTTTAACCCCCCTGGGAAGCCTGTTCTTTTCTCAAGGGAGGCTGGGGGGAAAGGAGTAGATCTGTCAAGTAAGAGGAGGTAGGAAATTGGAGGTAGAGGAAGCTTCAGTTGATATATGTTGAGTGAGAGACTAAGTAAGAATAAAAAACAGGAAAACAGAACTTTAATTATTCTAATTTATTATTTGATCTGTAAAGAAAGACATGAGGTGACAGTAGATTTTTACAAATTACAGTAACAACCTTCTTACTCAGTTTCCCCTTCCCTCCATTCTTCCTGTATTTCATGACTTCAGTTCTCCTAAGTCATAAAAGAAGATGGCAGGGACCTTAGCCAACAGCATCCAATGTGCATTGACCACTAATATAATTGCTTTTTTATTACTGAGTAAATGTAAAGGTCACTTTAATAATGGCACTTGGTTTCAGTATCTAGTCAACAAGGCAAGAAAGTTTTTTTGTCTTAATGCAAACCTCTTAACCTTCTCAGAGAGTGTGGACAGCTATCCAGAGGAACTCATCAGGCTACCCAAAGCCCAGATTCAGTACTTTTCTCATTAAACTCCATGTACCTATGAAGTCCCTTGCATGATTCCTTACACTTAAATATATTTTTCATTTCACATATCATGTATCTTTTTTTAGGAAGAGATGACATTTGTTTAATTATCAGTCATGTTACTAATTTGTTTGGGAATACAAAAAATGAATATCTGACTCATCTAAAACTATCATATTGTTTACAAAAATCATATTCATAAGTTTAAAGAAGTAATTGTAGAAGATATCTAGAAATTTATGGAGGTGTTCAGAGACATCTGTACTGATTTAATGACTATAAAGCATTGTCAGTGTGTATACTTCAAATTGTAGATGTCTAGAGAAATTATGTGTGTGTATATTTATGTTTATTTGTATATGCATATAAACACATACATATATGCTTATATGTATATACAAATTTATCTACACTATGTACATATAGAACAGTTATATAAATAATACATATACACACATATAATATATAATCAAAGTTGTTAAGCCTATGAATTTGTATACATATGTGTATATGTATATATACACACTTTAAACTTATTTATGTGGATTAATTGCCTATCAGACCAAAAAAGAACTTTAGAGTACCAAAGAGGAAATCAGTGACTCATAGATGTCAGACACTGAACTTTTTACACAATTGGATTTTGATTTTACTTTGATTTGCTTGGAAATATGATCGGGTTCTTCCCCTTTGGAGTAAAAAGTATGTAATTTATCAGCAGTCTATAGTTAGTGACTTTAGATCTTAAAAGAAACTTTGGACTTTTAAAATAATGGAATAAAAATTACCTGATAATTGTAATACTATATTTTGTATTATGATATTAATGTGAGATACTGGAAGGAATGAAAGGTTGTGATTTAACAACCTTTATATGTGTTATCTGTTTATATGTGTCAAAAAAGAAAAAGGGCCTCAATTAAAGAATTGCCTTTATCTGATTGGTCAGTAAGCATGTCTGTGGGGGATATTCTTGATGATTACTAATTGACATAGGGTAGTTTAACCTACTAAGGGGAGTAACATCTGTAGGCATGTATGACTGGACCATAAAAACCAATGGAAAACTAGCTTAGCACACCAGAAGGAGAGACAATGGCAGCATCAGACTCTGGGGTCTGCCTTAGTTCCTGTTCTAGTTACCTGGTTGAGTTATTGCACTGACATCTGCTAGTGATAGACTATGAAATGGGAGTGTACTTCAAATAATCCCCTTTCCCTAGGTTGCATTTGTTCATAGTGCTGATCACAGTAAAAGAAGGGCAGTCTATAATGAGGTATTTATTCCAATATGATGATTATGTGGCTGTCAATCTAATAGTAAACCTAGAGAGTGAGGGTGTGAAGGGTGAATATGATTGAATCACTATATTAGAGAAATTGGCTGTAGAAAGCTTGCTGACAGGAGGCATTTGGATACTGTTTAATGCTGACATGGATAAACAACTAAGAGAGTGTGGGCCTGTGTGTGTGTGTGTGTGTGTGTGTGTGTGTGTGTTTAACTAAGGTGACTTAAGAAATGAGAGACATGGGGGAAATACTACTATTTTGAGATTCCAAGAATCCACATTTTCATCCTTTAATAGGAATTTAATGTATTTTTCATGGTAGTTTTGATTTTTGGCAGCCTACAATGAACTTTAAATTCTACCTAGCCCTCTCAGTTCATATTTTCTATGCAATTGCAACTTTTAACATCTTCTTTTAGTCTACAGTTTTGGTTTCAAGGCAGGTTTCTGGATGTAGCCCTGGCTGTCCTGGAACTCACTCTGTAAACCTGGCTGGCCTTGAACTCAGAGATCTGCCAGCTTCTGTTTCCTAGGTTCTGGAATTAAAAGAATGTGCCACAACTGGCTAGTTTTTTACTTTCTATAATTGCTTACCCCTGCATTTTCCTTTGAGTTTAGATATTTGGTTATTTATAAATTATATTTAATGATAAGACATCATAACTGACTTCCTTGGCAAAAGAAGAAAATATAATAATTAGCTAACAAACCAGTTTGGGAAATACAAAGCTGATCATTGTGTGTTTGGAGAATCGCTCATCTATTTCCAGTGTATGAAAATAATGATGGCTACATATTTGGTGTTAGTATTTCTCACCTTGCTACCCAAGAAGATCAGGACCTCAATTCAAGCAAGATAAGTGATATCAAGCTTATTGATACTCAGACACACCCATGTCCTGATGATAGAAGAATTAAGCTAACAGGAACATTTTGGTTATTAGAGTTCAATAGAAATTAAGCGAATAAATGCACACTTGTCTAGTGTTTCATGTCAACTAACTAAGTTTTACTTACTTTCTGTTTCAGTTTAACAGTATATTTAGAACTCCATATTTAGGAAAAATTAATCACAAAATCCACATTTATCCTTCACTACAGTCCCTACCAGAGTTCTCAAAAGGAAACACTTACACAATTCAGTGCCACAGCTACTAGTCTTCCCTGTATTTTTTCCATTAGACTTTTATGTGCTGTAGGTAGCATAGGGCACCCAACCTTCTAATAGGTCTAGACTTTCCGACCTTACTGATGCCTTTATCTAAAGTTAATGGTTAAATCTCTGCACAAAGTCCTAACTGTTTGCCCATGTTACAAATATTCATCTGTACTGAGTTCATTCACAAAGCAAAACAAATTCACTTACATGATAATTTGGTTAAACCGAGCATCATCCCACCTGGGTTCATTCTGTGCAGGGGAGCTGGGCAGCTTTACAGTTGTCTGGGAGCATCTGACTTGCAGGGAGTCCCACAGTTACATGGAGCCCTGTGGTCTGGGATCAGCACCATCTTGGCTCCTGTGACAAAGTGGCCAGCTCAGTCAGGTACACAGAGGACATCAGAGTAAAGGATTGCTCAGGACACAGCCCACCTGGGTTCTCACGAGGGAGCCAGCTCTATATCTGCCTGAGCACATATCCTGCAGGGGAATGTCTGACCTGCAGGGAGTCCCATGGTTAGATGGAGGCCAGCAGTCTAGATCGCCACCATCTTGGCTCTGGTGGCCAACTAGCCAGCTCGGCTGGGTGTGCAGGGAACACCGGAGTGGGGGATTGCTTGAGACACAGACCACCTGGGTTCCTTCTGCACAACGGAGCCAAGCAGCTCTACAGTTGTATGGGCAAGGATCCTGCAGGGGAGCATCTGACCTGCAAGGAATGCCTCGGATAGACAGAGCCCTGAGGGCTGAGTTTGCCACCATATTGGCTCCTGTGACCAAGCAGCCAGCTAAGTCAGAGACCTGTGCCACATCTGACACAGGGAAGATCCTACTTCCTGATACTCTCTTGAAAATGGACAGGAACAGACTATTCAGTAGAAGCAGGTCATTGGAGAACTAGCATCAGCAGAACATTTGAAATTTCCAGCAAGCCCTGGCCTGGGCCATTTGCCCTGCAGAGTGATCAGCACTTGGAGGGGGTCCTCAGTGCACCCACCATCTTTACTACCTGGCAGACCAGAGAAGCAACACTAGGTACACAGAGACAACCCGAGTATAGCATTGCTTGGGACAAGACACACTAGGGCTCCAACGGCACCCAAGAGTGGGGCAGCACATCAGTTACCTGTGCCAGGGAAAACCCAGTCAACCAGGGGTACAGAAATAGCATTACAGTCACACAGGAGGTTCATTCACTAGTGGGTGACATCAGGACCAACTAACTCCAGAGATAACCAGATGGCAAAAGCCAAACACAGGAATGTTACTAACAGAAATCAAGGCAATATGGTAGCATCTGAACCCAATTCTCCAACAACAGCAAGTCCTGGATACACCAACACAACAGAAAAACAAGATTTGGATTCAAAAGCACTGGTCATGATGCTGCTAGACATAAACAAATCTCTTAAAGAAATACAGGGGAACATGAATGGGTTAGAAACCCTTACAATGGAAACACAAAAATCACTTAAAGAATTCCAGGAGAATATGGATCAACAGACAGAAGCCAATAAAGAGGAAATGCAAAATCACTTTTAAAAATTCAGGAAATAGCCAGGCTGTGATGCCACACGCCTTTAATCCCAGCACTTGGGAGGTAGAGGCAGGTGGATTTCTGAGTTCGAGGCCAGAATGGTCTACAGAGTGAGTTCCAGGACAGCCAGGACTACACAAAGAAACCCTGTCTCAAAAACAACAACAACAATAACAAAAGAAATGCAGAAAAAATTGAGTCAACACCAATACTCTTCAAATTATTCCACAAAATAGAAACAGAAGGAACTACCAACTCATTCTATGAAGCCACAATTACGCTCATACCGAAACCACACAAAGATCCAAAAAAGAAGGAGAACTTCAGGCCAATGTCCCTTATGAATATCGATGCAAAATAACTAAATAAAATTCTTGCCAATCGCATCCAAGAACACATAATAACTATTATTCACCATGATCAAGTAGGCTTCATTCTGGGGATGCAGGGATGGTTCATATATGGAAATCTATCAATGCAATCCTCTACATAAACAAACTCAAAGAAAAAACCCACATAGTCATTTCATTAGATGATGAAAAAGCATTTGACAAAATTCAGCATCCTTTCATGCTAAAAGTCTTGGAAAGAACAGGAATTCAAGGCTCATACCTAAACATAGGAAAAGCAATATACAGCAAACAAGTAGTCGACATCAAACTAAATGGAGAGAAACTTGAAGAAATCTCACTAAAATTAGGGACTAGACAAGGCTGCTCACTCTCTCCATATCATTTCTATATAATACTTTAATTTCTAGCTAGAGCAATTTGAGAACATAAGGAGGTCAAAGGTATAAAAAGAGAAAGGAAGAAGTCAAACTATCACTATTTGCAGATGATATGATAGTATACTTAAGTGACCCAAAAACTCCACCAGAGAACTCCTACATCTGATATACAACTTCAGCAAAGTGGCTGTTTTTAAAATCAACTCAAGCAAATCAGTAGCTTTCCTATACCCAAAGGATAAACTGGCTAAGAAAGAAATTAAGGAAATGACACATTCACAATAGCCACAAACAATATAAAGTATTTTGGAGTGACTCTAACCTAACAAATGAAAGATCTGTATGACAAGAACTTTAGTTCTCTAAAGAAGAAAATTGAAGAAGACCTCAGAAAATGGAAAAATCTCCTATGCTCCTGGATTGGCAGGATTATTATAGTAAAAATGGCCATCTTGCCAAAAGCAATATACAGATTCAATGCAATCCCCATCAAAATTCCAAATAAATTCTTCACAGAGTTAGAAAGAGCAATTCTCAAATTCATCTGGAATAACAAAACAAACAAACAAACAAACAGGATAGCTAAAACTATTCTCAACACTTATAAGAACTTCTGTGGGAATCAGCATCCCAGATCTCATGCAGTACTACAGAGCAATAGTGTTAGAAACTGCATGGTATTGGTACAGTGATAGACAGGTAGATCAATGGAATAGAATTGAAGACCCAGAAATGAACCCACACACCTATGGTCAGTTGATCTTTGACAATGGAGCTGAAACCATCCAGTGGAAAAAAATAGCCTGTTCAACAAATGGTGCTGGATAGTGAAGGTCAGCATGCAGAAGAATGGGAATTGATCCATTCTGATCTCCTTTGACTAAGCTCAACTACAAGTGGATCAAGGACCTCCCCATAAAACCAGACACACTGAAACTAATAGAAAAGAAACTGGGGAAGACCCTTGAGGACATGTGTACAGGGGAAGTGTTCCTGAACAGAAAACCAATAGCTTATGCTCTAAGATCAAGAATTGACAAATGCGACCTCATAACATTACAAAGCTTCTGCAAGGCAAAGGACATTGTCAATCAGATGAAATGGCAACCAACAAATTGGGAAAAGATCTTCAGCAACCCATCACCATCAGTGGGTTTATATCCAATATATATAAAGAACTCAAGCAGTTAGACTCCAGAGAACCAAATAACCCTATTAAAAATGGGGTACAAAACTATACAAATAATTTTCACATGAAGAACTTCAAATGGCTAAGAAGCACCTTAAGAACTGTTCATCATCATTTGTCATTAGGCAAATGCCAATCAAAACATCCCTTAGATTTCTCCTCACACCAGTCAGTATACCTAAGATTAAAAACTCATGAAACAGCAGGTGTTCGTGAGGATGTGGAGAAAGAGGAACACTACTCCACTGCTGATGGGAATGCAAGTTTCTTGAACTACTCTGAAAATCAGTCTGGCACTTCCTCATAAAACTGGGCATGACACTTCCTGGAGGACCCTGGTATAACACTCCTGGGCTTATACCCAGATGATTCCCCGGCATGCCATAAGGACACATGCTCCACTATGTTCACAGCAGCCTTATTATAATAGCCAGAAGTTGGAAAGAACCCAGATGTCCCTCAATGTAGGAATGGATGCAGAAAATGTGGTATATTAACACAATGGAATACTACTCAGCTATTAAAAACAATGTATTCATGAAATTCTTATGTAAATGGTTGGATCTGGAAAATATCATCTTATGTGAGGTAATCCAATCACAAAAGAACACACATAGAATACAGTCACTGATAATTGTGTCTTGGGTATCCAGAGCTTCACACAATTCACATCTCAAATCATTCCCAAGTACTAAGAAGGAGAGGGCCCTGCTCCTGGAAATACTTGATGCAGCATTGTGTGGGGTTACCAAGACAGAGAAGTAGGAGGGGGTTGATTGGAGAACAGGCGGAGGAAAGAGGGCTTATGGGACTTATGGGGTGGTGGGAACCAGGAAAAGGAAAATCATTTGAAATATAAACAAAGAATATAGAAAATAAAAAAAGAGCATCAAATTTGTTAAATAGTTTACAATCAGGGCTTAGACAATATCACTTCTAGTTCTTTCATCACCTGTCACCTCCTTTAATGTTTATTGTTGGGCTTTATAGATATTAAAGCAAGATTACTGAATACATTCTACAGCATCTTGGTAATTTCTGGCTTTTTCAGTTCTCATGACTTCATGTCAAAACTTTTACTTGATTTTGTAAAGCACACAGCTAGAAGGAGACAAGGATCAACTTGTTCCTTTCTGTCCCTGCATGTTCCTTCCTCCACACATACTGACTCAGGAGTCTTGGCTACATATTTCCTGGTGTAATCTCTGACTATTTCAGAATTCTAGGCCTCTGAAGGGGTAAGAAAAGATATTGGCAAATCATTGGTTGAATGATTTTCCCCTAGATTCTACTTTCACCAATTCCTAAAAATAGTGACTACAATTTAAGCAATGCCTCTTCCATTTATAGTTCTTTCCAAAGGGCAAGAGTGATGCCAGTCAGAAGTTCAAGTCCTCTGGAAGTGACCATTTCCTTCGGTGAGAATCTCATGTGTTATGGTGGCCTGCCAAGCCCAACTTCCTGTGGAATGTCAGTGATGGTCCACAGCAGGGCCCCAACAATGCTTTAGTCTGTACCCTCAACAGTACGTGCCACCACAGGCTCTTTAGAGCATGGAATATTGTAGGTCCCAGGGATGCCTTCCACTGGGACTCATGCTGCTGTGACCCCTTTTATGGAGCAGATGTTGCACTCGGTAAATCACTGCAATCCTGAGATGCGCCTGGGAGGTTCCAGCAATTGCTATCTTTAGACTCCCAAGATTCACTGTGACCCAGTCAAATGTCCAGGAAGTACCTTCCATATGTCCAATTGTGAGCAGCCCACATCTGCTCCATAGGGGTGGGGGAGAGAGAGAGAGAGAGAGAGAGAGAGAGAGAGAGAGAGAGAGAGAGAGAGACCCAATACTTCAAGAGGGACAACCAGGTCCCTAGTTTCAAGTCTTTATGTATGCTCATATAACAACTGTGGAAAAGCTTATACCAAGTACTCTTACTTCATGAGTCATCAATGCAAACACACAGGTGAGAAGCCCTATGTATGTTACTGGAAAGGTTGTACATGGAAGTTCTTCTGCTCTGATAAACTTGGATGACATAAAGGGATCCATACCAGATATCTACCATACAAACATGATGAGCATAATGGAGAGTTCATGAGATCTGACCATCTCAAGCAACTCAAATGAACTCATCTGCCAAAGTAAGACTTCCTGCAACCTCAAGCCAACAATAGACAGACGGATGGAACAGATGGTCCTCTTGTTCCTGGCCAGGAGCTTTAGCTCTCTTTCCTGTAGTCCCTAACCCAAGATTCTATTGCCCAAAACCAGATGGGTCGGTAAAGGTTCAGATGGAGACAGGAAGATTAGGAAGGGGTGGGAAAACCCACATGAAGCTCTGGATACCATCATGGATTCCTCAAAATCTGGTACCCTCCACTCTCAGGGATTACTGACTTCTACCAGATGAGAAGGCAGAGCCAGAGATAGGACTTTGCTAGGAATCTCTTATCTCCTATCAAACCCCAGGCATGAAACTCTCTCATGTCTGTTCCATGTTCTCTCCCTGGGTCTTCCACAGTTTCCAGGGCCAGACAAATTGTAAGGAGACTTATACAAATGGGAGATAGCATAGAGGCAGGCAGGAAACATCTCTCCCAAACCCGATGAATTGTTGCAAGGCATCATATCTTTATCACAGCACAGTCTGTGGGGAGCCATGCCAGCCAGCCAGTAGACTTGCCTGCATCTTCAGGGTTGGCTATCTTGGAACTGTTGCTTTGTGGGTACTCTTTCCCCTCCACTTGATGTTGTCCTTCCTATACCTCAGCTTTGAATGTCCCAAATAAAAGCATGCAGGCTATTTAGATGGCCTGGGGAATAGGAGGGCTGAGGACAATCCCCACAGTCACTCCAGGTAGCAGATTGCCATTATATGCATGTGGGCGGTGGTCAGAGACAACTTAGGAGAGTCCATGATCTAGTGTGTGGGTCCCTGGGATTGAACTCAGCCTTGGCAGCAAGCACCTTTCCCTCATGTACCACGTTATTGGCCTTTGTTTTGCTTTTGATACAGTTTATGCTATGTTGCCTAGGCCAAAGAGCAACTGTCTTCCCATATATGTCTGGAAAGTCTGGAGTTACAAGTAAAAACCACCCAGCAAGTTTCAGGTTGCCCCTTCTGTTCGGCTTTCTGGTTTCGAGGGACAGTAACTATCCTGGTAACTCATCCTGGTCATCTAGAACTTCTGTATTAAATTGACCATTTTACTGAGCATTAAACTACTATAAAGGAGCTTGGACGGATCATCTACCCTGTAGGGGCTCAAAGATTAAATTTAAAAGAAGGGAGAAAAGAAAGAGAGTGAGAGAGAAAGAGAGAGAGAGAGAGAGAGAGAGAGAGAGAGAGAGAGAGAAAGGAAGGAAGGAAGGAAGGAAGGAAGGAAGGAAGGAAGGAAGGAAGGAAGGAAGAAAAAGAGGTAAAAAGGACACCAAGCCAGTGGCAGAATCAGATTCCAAGTATCATGTCTGCACTGCAAAGTGAGTCTCTTCCTTATAATCTGGCCCCTTCTATAGGTATTCTATACCAGAAGTCTATAGAATAGACGAATTCCAGTCTATTCTATAGGGCAAGCCATCTGGGGAAACAATGGTCAGAACTGGTCTGCATCTTCTCCATGACCTTGTATGAGACCAACAGATGGGACTCTTAGGATACAAGATGAGAGCTCTCTCCCCGATAACAACACTTGCCAAGGATGAACTGGAGAGCATTGGTGACTAGAAGTGACCCCTGTCTGTAGATATCAGAGCTACTGAAAGAGCTGTTAGAAAATGCTATGAACTAGCGGGGTGTGGCAAGTTATACGTATGGTACAACATATTTGCTACTTTAAGTCACTTGAGTCTTTTTGAACCTCCAGAGGTGAAACCACGCTTGGATTTTGGTCACTGGTACTGTTACTGTCCTCACCATATGTGAATCCATCCCTTAACAATGTACTGGTCAGTTTTTTAAGATTTTGCTGTTTTTACTCTGTCTGAGCTCCAACAAATTTTAATACAAAAAAAAAAAAACACTGAACACATCTGAATAAAATTTAAAAATATTGATGAGGATTCTCTTAATTAACATCTTTCCTTTCATTTAAAGTTTATGTTTATTATTTTATTTACATTTATGTACCTGCATGTTTATATGTGTGTGTGTGTGATGTACCTGCATGTTTATATGTGTGTGTGAGTGTGTGTGTGTGTGCATGTGAGCATGACTTTACATATGTGTGCGCATGAGTATATGTGTGCAGTCAGGTGTATATGTGTGCATAAAAATGTGTTTCTCTCTCTCTCTCTCTCTCTCTCTCTCTCTCTCTCTCTCTCTCTTATTCAGAGACTCTAAATGATTACCAAGCTCACCATCTTCAGTGTTGCTCTGAGCTCCACAGCTCCCATTCCAATGTTTATTTCTCATTTTGCCAACATCATGCTTATTACCAAGGTCAATATACTCTCATGAAGCTGTGATTACTTAGCTTGGCCTTTCCTTCCTCAATCAATCAGCCAGTTATTTTTAAATATCAATCAGGCTGATGACTTTCACAACATTAGCCTGATTGATATTTTCAAAAAAAAAAACTTCAAGCAAATATGTGTTCACGTAAATATGACCCAGATGCAGACAAGATCTGAGAATCACATACTAAACAAAATGAGCAGGCAAGTGATTCAAATTTGAGCCTGTTGATACACTGGGAGACCAAAGACTATCCCAGGCATGGGACAAGCAGACTCGGTTGTGGGCCAGGTACCAAACCACAGAGCATATAGTGAAAGGGGTGTTAATTCAATAAATAGGGATCTGAAGGCTACTTTGAGAATATAAGGTAAAGTCTGATACAGGTAGAAAGACTATTTAAAAAATAAAACACTGATTAAAATGAGAATCAAGTTTTCTCAAGACAGGAAGAAATCTCACCCTTTCATTCAGGATCTAGATTCTGCACCAGACACTGAAGTAAGCATATCATGAACATTATTTCATGTTACCCTGACAGTATTCTGAAGGAAGGATATTTATGAAGTCTTGTCTAAAGTTTCTGGTGCTTTAAATTTTGTCTGAGAGTCCATTGTCACTTGTTGGTAGTTTTTAGCAGGAGAAATGGAATCAGAGGACATTGATGTCTTTTTCTTTCAATAAATATATCCTAAGTGAGAAGACAGAGTCAGCCAAAGCCAGGCAGACTCTTTGACAGGCTGCAAACTAGCAGTTCAGGAGATTAGATTTAAATTTCTGTTTTCCAGAACTGGAGAAGTAAAAAACTGGAGAAGTAAAAAAGAAGTGAATTCCAGGAAACTCACCCCTCACAAGCAGCCAATAAGGAGCTATAAATGTTGTCCTACCACACATACAAGTTCATCACAGAATAGGCATGCAGTAAAACATATGCATGACATTATATCCACAAGGGGATCAAAATGAGGAAACCAAAGTCAGATGCAGATGCTTTTTGGTGCCTGTGTGTCATGATGACCCTTAGCCCTCAAACCTTAAAACTGCAGGAGGATTATTACTCCTAGGTTAGAAAGTGAGATGTGAAGCTCTTTTATAGTTGCCTCACCCATGTACTAATGAAGGGTCCATATGCTTAGAAAATACTTAAAATCATTATTATGACAACACCATTGTGGTTTTGACATTCCCCAACCAATTCTGGTCTTTTAAAGAGAAACATAGAAAGAAATATTCTGAAAGGGAGATAAAAGCCACCGTGATTGAGGAGGTAAAGTAAGCCAACCTTTCCCATCAATGTGGCTCCATCTCATAAATATTCATAAAACGTATTCAGTATTCCCAGCACTTATCCAAAGTTGCCCAATGTGCTTTGGTCCAGCACATTTCAATCTCTCCAGTGTTCCTTCGCTTGCAGAACTTCTGCTTATACTGTGTTTGTCTCTAGGATATCTTCTTTTGTTTTAAGAAAAGTAATGAGATACCCCAACAGGTATTATAATTATATTGCTATCATAATCTTTGCTGAATAGTATATTTCATATAGTCTCTTCTCTTATAAAAGAGCAGGAAGACATATTCAATCATGCTAATTTAATCTCTGGGTTTTCCTAAAATGATTTTTCTTTATTCTTTCTTCTAGGTCCTAATTTTTCACTATGAATTTACCTTAAAACTATGAATTTGATGTTTAATCTGAATTTAAAATGTACCTGTTTGATGATGGAAATAATTCTAACCTTAGAAGAAGCATAAGAAGCAGAAATTATGTATCAACCTGAATTCTACTAGGTATAGTTGTTGAACTTTGAACTGGGTAGACACTAATGGCCTGGTCTATCAACAAAGAATACTCTTTCTAAAATTGTCTAAATTAATTTTGGCTGTGAAAAGAGGAATTGTTTCCCACAGAATATGTAAGTATTTATGTATATTACTTTGAAATAAACTACAAAACAAAGAAATTGATCTCTCACAGGATATATATATATATATATATATATATATATATATATATGTATGTATATATATATATAGGAGAGCCCTTCTCTCTCCCCCTGGTCTCCAACTCACCCACTCCTGCTTCCTTGTCCTGGTATTCCCCTATACTGAGGCATAGAGCCTTCTCAAGATCAAGGGCCTCTCCTCTGTTTGATGTCCAACAAGGTCATTCTGTTACATATGCAGCTGGAGCCATGTGTCTCTCCATGTGTACTCTTTGGTTGGTGGTTTAACTCTGGGAAGCTCTGGAGTACTGGTTGGTTCATATTGTTGTTCCTCCTAAAGGACTGCAAGCTCCTTCAGCTCCTTCAGTCCTTTCTCTAGGTCCTCCTTGTGGACCTTGTGCTCAGTCCAATGATGAGCTGAGAGCACCGCCTCTGTATTTGTCAGACACTGGTAGAGCCTCTCAGGAGACAGCTATATCAGGCTCCTGTCAGCAAGCCCTTCCTGCTGCTTGTGGATCTGGATTTAGATTGGTTTTAGAACTCTCAGCTAACTACTTCTCCAGCACCATATCTGACGTCATGCCATCATGCTCCTTACAATGACAATAGTGAATGGACTAAACCTCTGAAATTCTAAGCAAACCACAGTTTAAATGCTTTCCTTTATGAGAGTCATGGCCTCTCTTCACACTTATAGAACACTAAGCTACTTAGCATAGATCTGAACATTTATGGAATGTACACAGACATGTAGCAACAGAGATTCTAGGTTTTCCAGGATGGGGTCAACCAAGTTTTGAGAGGAGATACCAAGGCAAGGCATATGGTCTTCTCAAATTCCTGATATGCAAAACCATACAGTCATTCCTCCTTTACCTTAGTTCTTCAGCTGACAGCTCAAGGTAAATTACCTACATTGTTCTGAGAAATTCCACAATGCAGAAATGAACAGTTATGGATTGACAGAATCTCTTCATCCTGCTTTTTCATTCCTCTAACTAAAGCATCAGGGCAGACCTGAGGACAGCTCAGGGCCCATTGCAGTCAACATGCACAAAAGGCGATTAGCCTGCTCAAGGCAGTGGGCTCAGAGTCTCAGTTAACACAAAGTTGGACAGTTTTTTTCTGTACTAAATTTTCAGTTTCACAAAGATCTTGTATAATGTCACAGTGCGCTATAGAAATACATCGCTACAGAAACAAACCTTTGTTCTATGTTATTGAGACTCAGTGGATAAATACAGCAGTGTTATACATCAAAACTACTATTTAAGTATTTTATTTACATTTTCCTTGGTCTTATTCTCACATTCATTCCATTATTGGTTTACATGTTAGAATTTTGACATTCTTTTTTTCTATATTCTTTGTTTACATTCGAAAGGCTTTCCCCTTTCCTATTCCCCCCCTCACCATATGTTCCATAAGTCCTCTTCCCTCCACCCATTCCCTAATCACCCCCCCTCCTACACACCATTTCTCTGTTCTGGTACTCTCCTACAATACTGGATCCAGTCTTTTCAGGACCAGGGTCCTCTCCTTCCTTCTTCTTGGGAATCTTTTGATTTGCTAATTGTGCCTTGAGTATTCAGAGCTTCTGGGCTAATTAATATCCACTTATCAGTGATTGCATTTCATGTGTATTCTTTTATGATTGGGTTAGCTCACTTAGAATGATATTTTCCAGTTCCAACCATTTGCCTACAAATTGCATGAATTCATTATTTTTAATTGCTGAGCAGTATTCCATTGTATAAATATACCACGTTTTCTGTATCCATTCCTCCTTTGAGGGACATCTGGGCTCTTTCAAACTTCTGGCTAATATAAGTAAGGCTGCTATGAACATAGTGGAGCATGTGTCTTTATTGCATGCAGGGGAATCATGTGGGTATATGCCCAGGAGTGTTATGACAGGGTCCTCTAGAAGTGTCGTGCCCAATTTTTTGAGGAACCGCCAGACTGATTTCCAGAGCAGTTGTTGTTATTTGGTTTATGTGTTAGAATTTTGACATTCTTAAAAATTACTTAACTATTGTTATATAGAGAAAAGTAACCACAGAATGTAAGAATATGCTATTTTTAAAATGCACAAAAGAAGACTACATGTTGCCAGATTTTGTATAAAAAGCAATTTTATACACATCCTTAAAGTCCCTCTAGATACAAATCTAGTTACTACTTGCCCCATACATAACTACTTTTCTGAGTGCTAACAAAACAAAAACAAAAACAAACTACTTTCCGTGACTTTGGGTTTGACAAATTAAATTTTTGTCAAGTATTCTATTTGGCTTCATTAAATGAGTGCTGTTTTTGTAAAACACTGTATATACCCCTACATGCACTGTGATTTGCTAATAATATTGCATTGAATATGGTATTGTTTCATGTTTTTATTTTATATTAAAAAGACTTTTTCTATATTCAGCTACATTATTATGAATCCCATTTCTATCAGCCATTTGACATCTTATGTGGAAGAACACTAAGTTCTTGAGAATATGGAGAAGTAGAGCAAGAGGGTTCTACTCATGTCTCTACCTTCCAATTTCAATTTAACACATATTTGTTGGCAGTATTATTCTGGGTTCAGTGGTACCTGAGATTTAATATCTTAGGAAGCACATTTTAAAACAAACACGATATAAATTATCAAAATAGTATTGTATAGACTCGAGAAAGAGGCCCATGCTTGGAAAGAATCCACTTTATGCAGAGCACAGCCAGTCATAGCCATAGAGACAGATGTCAATCATTTCTATGCACTTTCTAAGCTTCCTTATAGTCCATTCAGTTCTGTCACAGTGCTTCATATTAGGAGATAATCCCTTGCATGAGTGATAAAATATGTGAAGATGATAAATCCATATCAGTGCTATTGGAGTGTCATAATTCATCTGTTCTGCTATCATCAGTCTTCAGCTATGAACCCAATACTGACATGCATATGCATAAAAGGTAGTAGCAATAAAAAATGCTTGTTTCTATAGCCCTCTTTTTATCAACTCTCTCAACCATGGATTCATTTTTTGTTCTGCCTATGTATCATTTACTATGATTTCCACCTATCTACTTATCACACGTTATTTATTGACCTAATCATTTATCTCTCTCTAATCTCCCATCATCCATTTATCTAGTTTTATTTCATATATTTTCTAAATAAATTTATGAATGGTTATAACAAGTTGAACAGAGATATAAATTTGTCATTGTGTTTATTTAAAAGATGTTGAGAACATTGCTGAACTATAATAAGACCATTCAGAGTGTCTCTATGGTTTGGAGAACAAGAAAATATCAGGAGAGAGAGAGAGAGAGAGAGAGAGAGAGAGAGAGAGAGAGAGAGAAGACTTTCAAGTGCAGGTATGGAGTGGCCATCACATTTCTACATTCTGCAGAAGCCCATTCTAATTGAGGTCACTGTTGAACTAAGGACAGTTAAACACATGTAACAATTTTCTTAGGTAGTTGACACGTGCTAATTCTCTATAGGGCAATATACTGTGGTCACTCTATAAGAAAAATTCAAGGTTGAACAAATCTAATTCTCACTGTTGGTTCTGGGAAGTGAATCATTATAAGCTGAACTTTACAATTACATTCTGTTAAGACAAGAAACTCCTAGATGCCTATGGAATGTTTATAAGAATACAGGAAATTATTTGGTCCAATGACTCAGAGCAGCACCTTCCAAAAGCAGATGAAAGAGGATGTGTGATTTCTCTTTTAGAGTACTGTTGGGCCTTAGAGGTGTTCATGCTGGGTTTTTAGTCTCACTTCTGAAAATATGGGTCAATAATGTGTTAATCTTAATCAATTTTGAATAAAAGTATTCACTGATACCCATTTTTCCTGTTGAGGGATATCTAAGTTGTTGCCAATTATTGATGTTATGAGTGGAGCAGCAATGAAAATAGTTAAACAAGTGTTTGCTATGTATAGGCCCAAGAGTAGTATAGCTGAATCTTGGAGTATATCTATTCCCATCTCTCTGATTGTTTGCCACACTGTTTTTCCTAGTGCCTGAGCAAGGATGCTTCCACAGGCAAGGGATGAGTGTTCCCACTATTCCACATCCTTGCTGGCATGAATTGTCATTTGATTTACTTATCTTAGCAGTCTGATAAGTATAAAATCCCAAAGAAGTTTTGATTTGTATCTTCCAGATGACAAAGGGCATTGAACATTTTTTAAAAGTATTTTCAGTCATGAGGGTTCCTCTATTAAGAATACTATGTTTAGACCTGTATCCCATTTTTGAGTTATTTGCTTTGTTGGTATATAGTTATTTTAGTTCAACTTAGATATCCCTCAACAGAAGAATAGATATAGAAAGTGTGGTATAGTTATATAATGGAATATTACTTGGAGATTAGAAATGAAATCTTGAAATATGCAAGTAAATGGTAGAACTAGAAAAATCATTCCAAGTGTAGTAACCCAGGTCAAGAAAAAAATATAATCAGTGCCTTCTTTAGCAATCATCAAAGTTTACTTATGCAGCAGATAGGAACAAATACAAAGAGCCACAGCCAGACATTTTATAGAGAACAAAAGACTCATTCTAATTCAATCCTAAACTTGATGTCACCTTCAGGGTTCATGTTATCCTATGTGTGGAAGAGGAAGCAGAAATGAGACTACAGTCCAGAAGGGCCAGATGACACCAACAAAACAAAGCTCTGTATATCACCATGATCAAAGCACATGTGAACTCAGAGACTGAAGCAGCATGCACAGGACTTGAATCGGTTTGCGCCAGGTCCCCTGTCTGTATAATATGGCTGCCAGTTTAGTGTTTATTGGGTATTTCTGAATATGTGAACAAGCGGGTCTCTGGTCCTTGTACCATTTCTTGGGTTCTTTCCTTTTTCTTTCGATTTCTTTGTCTTGTCCATCTTTTATGTAATTGTTTATCTTATTATATTTTATTGTATTTTTATCCCTGAGAATACTGTTCATTTTCTAATGGAAGACAGACATCAAGTTGAGAAGGGTGAGGAGAAGAACTAGGAAGAGTACAGAGTAAACCATAACATAATTTGGATATATTGTGTGAGAAAGAATAATCTATTTTCATTTAAAAAAAGCATTCATTGATTTTATGCTCAAAACAGTATTGAAAATCACACCCTGAGTTTAATTTAATATTCCCAATAGATTTCAGTCATTGTTGCACTCAATGTATTCAGAATTAAATTATTTTTAGGTATTATTTTGTCTGACTCAATTATATTTGTATTTCTTAGAGGATATGTTTTTACTAATGATTCTTTGTATTCTTTTTTTTCTAGTAAGTGATTTTTGTTGTAGTACTTATTAAACATTGTCTAGTCCTAAATGTTTTATGAGTTTAAATCTCAAAATCTAATTTTGTTAATTAATTAATTCATCAATCAAGTTCATTCATTGATGAGACTGACTACAATAACTAGGAAGCCCAAAGCTCAGTTTCTTAAGTCAGCCTGGATTTCTCTTAGCAAACTACAAAAGAAGCCCAGAAGTGTGACATCATTTCTCAGTTGTAAGGGGCAACTTTCAACTGAGGAAGGGAGTCTCTCAGCCTGTGATGTGATGGGGTGTGTGGTATTCTTTTGTTTGGCAAACTATGCTGCACAGTCACTCAGCATTCAAGAGAAGGGAATGTAAGTAGGTGGGGCAGGAAGATACTGAGTGGTGCTTTTAAGTTTGACAACAACACATAAGCATGAATATTCCTTTTCAAACTATTAAAAAAACACAGAGATACCTAGCTTGGGTTTCCTGACACAATGAATCAATAACACCTACCATTGCCACCTGCTATAGGAATCTGTAATTTTAGAATAATTTCTTTCTAAGATATACGAAAGGTGGAGGACTAATCCTTCAACAACAAAATAGTTTCTTTGCACAATTCAGCTTTTCTTTAAAGAAGTTACTTGCATGAAGATTTAACTTGGAGTTAGACTTAAAAGAACAGAAGTACCTAATATCCTGCCTGAATAGCATCCAGTGTTTTTTTTTTTAAGGTTATTAGTCATTTTTTTAATTTTATTTTCTATATTCTATGTTTACATTCCAAAGGCTTTCCCCTTTCCCAGTTCCCACCCACCATCCAGTGTTTTCATCAGGGATCTATTTTCTCACATGTCTGAAGGTTGGAAATCAAAGAAAAGGGTGTGGCAAGATTGTCCTCAAAGCATGCCTGCCTTCTTGACTTGTAGACAGCTGCCTTAAGCTGAGTCCCTCATTTTCCCTCCTCTGTGGTGCCCAGTGAAGATTTAGGGGTAACCACATAGCATCCTTTGCACAGACACCAAGAAAACTTGAATAGAGCTCACACTACTGGTCTCACATTAACTTAATCATTTCATTAGGCACTTTATCTTTAAAAAAGTCACTCAAATTCTGAAATGTAGTTTAGTGCTTCATCACATGAAATCTGATAGAACACAGTTCACACACAACAGACTTAATATATTGTTTTTCTTATCTTCAAAACTCAATTTAAAATAGCTACACACCAAAGGGAAGCAAAATTTGTATTTTACTGATAAAAGTTGTATTCCTAAACAAAACCTCCTATAAATTTTAATAAAAGACAGAGAACTCTAAACTCATGTTTTTGTTTTTGTTTTGTTTTGTTTTTGTAATACAGGCCTCTCCATATTGTGGATCACTTTGAATATGTCCAGGTTTTGAAACACTTGATTCTCCTACTTAAACCTTCAACACAAATTTGAAGTAAATTTTTGGAAAAGAATCAGACAACAGATATTAACTTTGAAATATATACTTCAATATCTACATGGTTATGCAAATAATTTAGACATAGAAATTGTTACTTATAAGCATAAAGTGGGATGTCTAAAACTGTTAAAAAAATTCAAGTATACAATATGAGAGCCATGTCTTGGTTGCATTCACAATGAGAGGAGTTCAGTGACTCATGCTTTACCAGTTCCTTGAATATATATTCTTCACTTTGGAATGAATGGTTAGAGCTATGCAAATCTACCTAAAGAAATATAAGACTGGGAACTTTTTACCATTAATATGCAGTGACACATTTGCTGAATAAATGAACATACACATAGCTGGGCATCTAATGCATTTGGCAAAGCAATTTAATTTCTATTTTTATTAGAATTTTCTTCATTTACATTTCAAATGTTATCCCCTTTCCTGGTTTCCCTTACAAAAACACCCTATCCCATCCTCCCACTCTCCCCTACAGGCTCAACAACCCACCAATTCCTGACCTGGCATTCCCCTATCCTGGGGCATAGAGTCTTCTCAGGACTACAGGCCTCTTCTCCCTTTGATGTCCAACAAGGCCATCCTCTGCTACATATGCAGCTGGAGCCATGGGTCCCTCCATGTGTACTATTTGTTTGGTGGTTTATTCCCTGGAATCTATGGGGGGTAATGGTTGATTCAGATTGTTATCCCTCCTATGGGGCTGCAAGCTCATTCAATCTTTTCTCTAACTCCTCCACTGGGGACCTTGTGCTCAGTCCAACATTGGGCTGAAAGCACCCATCTCTGTATTTGCCAGCTACTAGTGGATCCTCTCAGGAGACAGGATATCAGCATCCTATCAGCAAGTGCTTGTTGGCATCCAAAATAATGTCTGGATTTGGTGATTGTATATGTGATGGATCCCCAGGTAGGGCAGTCTCTAGAAGGTCTTTCCTTCAGTCTCTGCTGCACAATTTGTCTCGGTATCTACTAGCATGCCTATTTTATTCCCCCTTCTAGGAAGGACCAAAGTATGGATAATTTGGTCTATCTTCTCCTGAAGCTTCATTTGGTCTATGAATTGAATCTTAGGTATTCTGAACTTCTGGGCTAATATAGACTTATCTGTGAGTGCATATCATGCATGTTCTTTTGTGATTGGGTTACCTCACTCAGGATAATATTTTCTAGCTCCATCCATTTGCCTAAGAATTTCATGAAGTCATTGTTTTTAATAGTTGAGTAGTACTCCATTGAGTAAATGTACCACATTTTCTTTATCCATTCCTGTTGAGGAACATCTGGGTTCTTTTCAGATCCTGGCTCTTATAAATAAGTCTCTTTTGAACATAGTGGAGCATGTGTCATTATCACATGTTGGAGAATCTTCTGGGTATATGCCCAGGATCTGGGTCCTAGGTAGTAGTATGGCCAATTTTCCGAGAAACCACTAAACTGATTTCCAGAGTGGTTGTACCAGTTTGCAATCCCACCATCAGTGGAGGAGTGTTCTTTTTCAACATCCTCGTCAGCACCTGCTGTCACCTGAATATTTTATCTTAGCCATTCTGACTGGTGTGAGGTGGTATCTCAGGGTTGTTTTGATTTGCATTTTCCTGATGACTAAGGATGTTGAACGTTTCTTTAGGTGCTTCTCAGCTATTCAGTATTCCTCAGTTGAGAATTCTTTGTTTAGCTCTCTACTCCATTTTTAATACTGTTATTTGGTTCTCAGGAGTCTAACTTCTTGTGTTCTTTGTCTATATTGGATACTAGCACTCTATCAAATGTAGGATTTGCAAACATCTTTTCCCAATTTGTTGGTTGCTGTTTTGTCCTGACAGTGTCCTTTTTCTTACAGGAACTTTGTAATTGTATGAGGTCCATTTGTCAATTCTTGATCTTAGAGCATAAGCTATTTGTGTACTGTTCTTGAGCAGTGATGTTCAAAATTGAGACTTCTTGGTAGATTTTTCCTTTGATGAATATGAAGTATACTGCCTATCTTTTTGGATGAGTTTTGGTTGAAATTGATTTTATCTGATCTTAGAATGGCTACTCCAGTTTGTTTTCTGGGACCATTTGCTTAGAAAATTGTTTTGCAGCCCTTTATTCTGAGGTAGTGTTTGTCTTTGTCACTGAAGTGTGTTTCCTGTATGCAGCAAAATGATGTGTCCTGTTTACAAATCCAGTCTGTTAGTTTATGTCTTTTTTGGGGGAAATTGAGTCCATTGAGGTTAAGAGATATTAAGGAATAGTTATTGTTGCTTCCTGTTATTTTTGATGTAATTTTTATGTTTGTGTGGGTATCTTCTTTGGTGTGTATTGAAAGAAGATTACTTTCTTGCATTTTCTAGGGTACAGTCTTCCTCCATGTATTGGCATTTTCCATCTGTTATCCTTTGTAGGACTAGATTTGTTGAAAGATATTGTGTAATTTTGGTTTTGTCATGGAATATCTTGGTTTCTCCATCTATAGTAATTGAGAGTTTTGCTGGTTATAGAAGCTCGGGCTGGCATTTGTGTTCTCTCAGAGTCTTTATGGGATCTTCCCAGGATCTACTAGCTTTCATAGTATCTGGTGAGAAGTTTGGTGTAATTCTCATAGATCTGCCTTTATGTGTTATTTGACATTTTTCCTTTACTGCTTTTAATATATTTCTTTGTTTAGTACATTTGGAGTTTTGAGTATTATGTGACAGGAGGAATTTCTGTTCTGATCCAGTCTATTTGGAGTTCTATAGGCTTCTTGTATGTTCATAGGCATCTCTTTCTTTAAAATACCTATTATCCTTAGGTTTGGTCTTTTCATTGTGTCCTGGATTTCCTGGATATATTGGGTTAGGAAAATTTTCTTTTGGCCTTTTCTTTGACTGTTGAGTCGATGTTTTCTATGGTATCTTCTGCACCTAAGATTCTCTCTTCTATCCCTTGTATTCTGTTGGTGATGCTTACATCTATGACTCCTGATCTCTTTCCTAGGTTTTCAAACTCTAGAGCTGTTTCGCTTTGTGATTTATTTATTGTTTCTATTTCCATTTTTAGATCTTGGAGGTTTTGTTTATTTCCTTTGCCTGTTTGATTGTGTTTTCCTGTCATTCTTTAAGGATTTTTTTGTGCTTCCTCTTTAAGGGCTTCTACCTTTTTTTCTGTGCCCTCTTGTTTTATTTAAGGGAGTTACTTATGTCCTTCTTAAAGTCTTCTATCATCACCATGAGAAGTGATTTTAGATCCAAATCTTGCTTTTGCAGTGTGACAGTATATCCAGGACTTGCTATGGTGGGAGAATTTGGTTCTGATGATGGCAAGTAACTTTAGTTTCCATTGCTTATACTCTTTTGTTTGTCTTTTGCCATCTCTTCATCTCTGGTGCTCACTGGTCTTCTTGTCTCTCACAGTGGCTTGTCCCTCATGCAAAACTCTGTGTCAGTACTCCTGGGATACCAGTTCTTTCTGGGAGGTATTTAAATAAGGATATCTGAGGTTCAGTGACCGCTCTGGGGTGCAGACAGAAACCAGAAAGGCCCTGTCCCCAACCTAACCTTGGTTCCTGTGTCTTAATGGCTCTGAGTGGGTCCCTCTTGGGCCAGGAATCTGAAGAGAAGTGGTGCTCTTACCTGTGCTCGAGGGTATCTAGGCCTTCCTGGGATACCAGCTTTCTTCTGGTATTTTTGGGCATGTAGCTCTGTGGCACAGGATTAGCTGTGGGCACAGATAGAAACTGGAAGGCTCTTGTTCCAGGCAGCTCCTCGGTTCCTGTGTCCTGAAAGTTCTGGGCAGATTCCACTGAGATAGGGGTGGTCCTATCTACATCCACAGGCCTGCCTGCACTCCTGGGAGGCTAGCTATTTCCTGGGGCCACCTGTGTATGGAGCCCTGTGGCAGAAGATGGTCTCTAGAAGTAGAAAAAAATGGAAGACTCCTATCCCAGGCCATTCTTTGGTTCCTGTGTCAGTGTAGTATTTCTGATAAGTAAAAATTTAAATCAGCAACTCAAATAAGAAGTTTTGATTTCTTGTTTGTGAAAATAACAAATTTACAACAGCTTTGGGATGAACCTGTGGATATAGGTTTGGGATGACCTAATAATGTACTGGTTATTTAAATATATACAATTTGCATTTTTACAAATTTTATAGCATTAAAGAAATTTAATTTTAACAGTTGTATTTTCTTGCTTCCATACTTCTAGGTATTTTAAGAGTCCCAAAACCACTAAAGAAATAGCAACAGTCATTAAAAATTCCCCCCCCAAAAAAAACAGGACCAGAAGGGTTTAGTGCAGAATTGTATCAGATCTTCAAAGAAGACATAATACCAATACTCTTCAAGCTATTCCAGAGAATAGAAACAATAACAACTATATCCAATTCATTCTATGAAGCCACTGTTACACTTATACCTAAACCACACAAAGACCCAACAAAGAGAATTTCAGACCAATTTCCCATATGAATATTGATGCAAAAATACTTAAAAAATTCTCACAAACTGAATCCGAGAACATATCAAACCAATCATCCATCATGATCAAGTAGGCTTCATCCCAGGGATGCTGGGATGGTTAGAATACAAAAATCCATCCACTATATAAACAAACTCAAAGGAAAAAAACACAAGGTCGTTTCATTGGATGCTGGGAAAGCATTTGAAAATACTCAACACCACTTCATGATAAAGGTCATAGAAAGAACAGGAATTCAAGTCCCATACCTAAACATAGTAAAAGCTATATGCAGCAATACAGTAGCCAATATCAAACTAAATGGAGAGAAACTTGAAGCAATCGCACTAAAATCAGGGACTAGACAAGGCTGCCTACTCTCTCCCTATCTATTCAATATAGTACTTGAATTTCTAGCTAGAGCTATTAGACAACAAGAGGAGGTCAAAGGGATACAAATTGGAAAGGAAGAAGTCAAAGTATCACTATTTGCAGATGATATATCATCTTATTCATAAGTGACCCCAAAAATTCTACCAGAGAACTCCTAAAGCTGAAAAACAACTTTAGCAAAGAGGCCAGATATAAAATTAACTCAAACAAATCAGTAGCCTTCCTATACTCAAAGGAAAAACAGGCTGAGAAAGAAATTACAGGAACCACACCCTTCACAATAGTCACAAATAATATTACGTACCTCCGTGTTACTCTAACCAAGCAAGTGAAAAAATCTGTATGACAAGAATATCTAAAGAATGAAATTGAAGAAGATATCAGAAGATGGAAAGACATCCCTTGTTCATGGATTGGCAAGATTAATATTGTGAAAATCGCCATCTTGTCAAAATCAATTTATAGATTTAATGTAATCCCCATCAATATTCCAACTCAATTCTCATAGAGTTCAGAAGAGCAATTTTAAAATACATTTGGAATAACAAAAATCCCAGGACAGTGAGAACTATTCTCAACAATAAAAGAAATTCTGGGGGGAAATCACCATTCCTGACATCAAGCTGTACTACACAGCAACAGTGATAAAAACTACATGGTATTGGCACAATAACAGGTACATAGATCAATGGAGTAGAACTGAAGACTCAGTAATGAACCCAGACACCTATGGTCACTTGATATTTGACAAAGGAGATAAAACCATCCAGGGGAAAATGGACAGCATTTTCAGCAAATGGTGCTTGTTCAAATGGCAGTCTGCATGTAGAAGAATGCTAATCATTCCATTTTTATCTCGTTAAAATGGACAAAGCTCAAGTCCAAATGGATCAAGGACCTCCACATAAAACCAGATACATTGAATCTAATACAAGAGAAAGTGGGGGAAAGCCTAGAATATCTGGACACAGGGGGAAAGTTCCTGAACAGAAAACCAATTGCTTATGCTTTAGGATCAGGAATTGACAAATGGGACCTCATAAAATTGCAAAAATTCTGTAAGACAATGGATACAATAGGACGAAAGGGCAGCTAACAGATTGGGAAAATATTTTTATCAGTCCTACATGAGATAGAGGGCTAATATCCAGTATATATAAAGAACTCAAGAAGTTACACTCCAGAGAACCAAACAAGCTTATTAAAATGGGGTACAGAGCTAAACCAAGAATTCTCAACTGACAAATACCAAATGGGTGAGAAGCCCATAAAGAAATGTTTAACATCCTTAGTCATCAGCGAAATGCAAGTCAAAACAACCCTGACATTCGATCTCATACCAGTCAGAATGACTTAGATCAGGTGGATGGGGGAACAGGGGGAGGGCAGAGGACTTATGGGACTTTGGGGGAGGGGGAATCCAGGAAAGGGGAAATCATTTGAAATATAAAGAATATATTGTATAAAAAATGAAAAAAAATCTCAGGTGAAAGCAGATGCTGGTAAGGATGTGGAGAAAGAGGAACATTTCTCCATTGTTGGTGTGATTGCAAGCTGGTACAATCACTATGGAAATCAGTGTGTTGGTTCCTCAGAAAATTGGACATTATTATTTTTATTACTTGAGGAACAAGCTATATCACTCCTCAGCATATATCCACAAGATGCTTCAATATATAAGAAGGTTACATGCTCCACTATGTTCATAGCAGCTTTATTTATAATAGCCACAAGCTGGAAAGAACCCAGACATCCTTTAACAGAGGAATGGATAACAAAAATGTGGTACATTTACACAATTTATTACTACTCAGCTATAAAGAATAACTTCATGAAATTCCTTTTTTTCTTTTTTTGATTTTTTTGGATTTGGTTTATTTGAGACAGGGTTTCTCTGTATAGCCCTGCCTGCCCTGGAACTCACTGTGTAGACCAGGCTGGCCTTGAACTCAGAAATCCTCCTGCCTCTGCCTCCCAGAGTGCTGGGATTACAGGCATGCTCCACCACTGCCCAGCAAATGAATGGAACTAGAAAATATCATCCTGAGTGATGTAACTTAGTCACATTCACGCACACGAAAACCACATATGGCACACACTCATTGATAAATGAATATTAGCCCAAAATCTTGGAATACCCAAGATACTTTTCACAGACTACATGAAGTTCAAGAAGGAAGACAAAAGAGTAGATGCTTTGGTCCTTCCTAGAAGCGGAAATAAAATACTCATAGGAGGAAATACGGTAATGCAATGTGGAGAAGAGACTGAAGGAACAGCTGTCCCCAAACAGCCCCATCTGGGGATCCATCCCATATATAGTCACCCAACCCAGATGCTATTGTGAATGCCAGGAAGTGCTTGCTGACAGAGGCTATCTCCAGAGAGGCTCTGCTAGAGCCTGAGCAATACAGAGGGTGATGCTTACAGCCAACAGTTGAACTGAGCATGAGGTCTCCAAAAGAGCAGCTATATTAAGGACTGAAGGAGCTGAAGGCTTTGTAAACCCATAGGAAGAATGACAATATCACCCAACCAGACCCTGGAGAGCTTCCAGGGACTAAACAACCAACCAAATAGTACACATAGACCCATGGATCCAGGTGCATATGTAGCAGAGAATGGCCTGGTTGTTCGTCAGTGAGAGGAGAAGCCCTTGATCCTGTGAATACTTGATTCTCCAGCTTGGGGAATGCCATGGGAAAAAGCAGGTGTGTGTGTGTGTGTGTGTGTGTGTGTGTGTGTATGTGTGTGTGTGTGTGTGAACACATTCTTAGAAGCAGTGAGAGGGGAATGGGATAGGGGTTTCTGAGGTGGGGTTAGGGAACCAGGAAAGGGGATAAAATTTGAAACCTAAATAAAGAAAATATCCAATAAAAATTGTTTAAAAATACTAATTTACTCATAATAATTGTTGCCCAATGCCAAACTGTCAGCCAGGAAAACATACATACAAGTAATATTATCTAGACTGAATATGTTGCATGTATATAATATATGTAATAAATATCATATATTAGTATATAATAATTATATAATTGTATGTAATTTTGTATTTAAATAATTTCATATATTAATCATTGTAAGTGTAATAAGTATTGTAATGATATTATTAATATATTAAGATAGTAAATAACATAATATATTGTATTATATATATATATATATATATATATATGTTACAAATAACAAATAGTGCAAAAAGCCATGACTTTGAATGGGAGTAGGAAGAGATATATGGGAGGATTTAGATGGAGGAAAAGTAAGGGACATATTATAATTAAAGTCTAATCTAAGAAAATTAATATTACAAAGAAAAGATACACCCAGATGCCTTTTCATGAATAAATAAACAAGTTATGGCAGTAAAATGGAATATTATTCAATTTTAAGTTAAATCAACTTTTATGTTCTTAACACACACAGGTAAAGACTGAGGATCGAGCTTTGTGACAGAGTCTTGCCTCTCTTGTGAGCCTCTACTTTGAGTGCAGCACTGAAAACAATGACAAAAATTACTTCGAAGTAGTGCTACCTGACTGCAGTGTCAGAACTCAGAAAGATGAGAGTATGATAGTGAAACTGAGGATAGCTTGGGATACAGGGAGAGATGAGATTTAATTTTTTTCAAATGGCACAGACACAGTGAAGGAGGGAGGGAGGGAGGGAGGAAAAGAAGGAGGAGATTTTATGGAATAAGTAAGAATGGTATGATTAAGGTTTCTAGAATGTAGAGAAAATTATATTTGCTGTAATTTAAAGTCATTTTTTATAAACCATTCTATAGAAGATTCTCTACAAAATGAAGGCTAGGAAATCGATGGAAATAAATCTGAATCAAGATCATATACGCTAATAAGAAAATCATGGAATTAAAAACATACAAATAAGTGACATAGGAAAGGCTAATGTATCTGTAAGACTGAAGTGCTCAGAGGAGCCATTTTTCATTAAGGTGACAGTTATACCTGAGATAAGATTATGGACATCTACCAGGTCATGAAGAACATAGAAAATCTGTGCAATCAGTTTGTGCTGGAGAGAGACACACTTTGTCTGAGACTTAACTCATATCCAAACCATGTCTCCAGTATAAATTTTCTAGGCTTCCTTCTCTGTTATTCCAGTTGCTGAACCATAGCTAGAAAAACACTAAACTCTCAACTTTGTGATACAGACAGTCAGTATTGAGGAATACAGTGCTATAAATGATACCAATACCTATGGTCAAGAAGTATATACATTTAATATCCATAATATTGTTTTTAAATCTGTGAGTTCTGTGGTATTGCAGATGATATTGTGCAAATATATTATATGGGATATTTACAAAGAAACTATGCTGTCACAGTCTGAAAATAAGTTGTCAATCTCAGGAGAAAAGATTTTCTAGCATATGAAAAGAAAGCCTGAAAGAGAAAGATCTGAAGGGAAACATGGGGCCTGTGTAATTTCATTAACCGGGAGCCAGGTGCTAGAGCAAACTGCCTCTAGAAAAATAGAAGTTTTGCTCTTTAGCATTATTTTTTCAGCATTTGGTGGACTTTCCCAGAAGGAAGAAAGGACACAGGGCAAAGAGAAAAACATGCAGTTCAGAAACACACAGAGGAATGTCCACTCCCAGGTGCCTTAACATGCCCAGGATCACAGGATCAGAGGTGAGGAGGATATAACATCTGTCAAAACACCACTGGACAGAACTGGGACTAGCAAGATCCAGGGACACAGGAAACCCGCCTGACCAGTGGCATGGGTACCTTCTTGTCTGGGATGGTTTACCTTGGGCACAAACTCCACAAAACCAGTCCCAAAACACCCAAAGAAAGCTCCACTCCAAGTTGCTATAACACACCTAGGATCCCAGGATCTAGGAACTTGGTCACACCAAGATCTCAGGACCCCAGAGGCAGCTTGACTCCTAGGAGCTCTGACAAACCCAGGATCAAAGGATCCCTGAATCATAGGACCACAGAGACAGCTGGACTTTGAGGAGTTCTGACACACCAGGATCACAGGAAGGGCAGGCTCCAGTCAGATATATCCAGGGCAGGAAACACTGGAGAGAATCAGATGACAGGAGGCAAGCATAAGAACATAAGCAACAGAAACCAAGGTTACTCGGCATAATCAGAATACAGTTCTCCCACCATAGCAAACCCTGGATATACCATCACACCAGAAAAGCAAGATTAGGATCTAAAATCATTTCTCATGATGATTACAGTGGAGTTTAAGAAGAACATAAATAACTCTCTTAAAGAAATACAGGAGAACACAGGTAGACAGGTAGCAGAACTTAAAGAGAAAACACAAACATCCCATACAAATTAAAGCAAAACACAAGCAAACAAGTGAAGAAACTGAACAAAACCATCTAATATCTAAAAATGTAAATAGAAACAAAGAAATCACAAAGGGAGACCACACTAGAGATAGAAAACCTAGTAAAGATATCAGAATGCAAGCATCATCAACAGAATATAAAAGATAAGAGAGAATCTCAGGTGCAGAAGATACCATAAAAAACATTGACACAACAGTCAAAGAAAATTCCAAATGCAAAAATCTTGTAACCCAAAACATTCAGGAAATTCAGGACACAATGAGAAGACCAAGTCTAAGGATTATGGGTATAGAATGGAGTGAAGATTCCTAAATTAAAGGGCCATTAAATATCTCCAACAAAATTATAGAAGAAAACTCCCCTAACCTAAAGAAAGAGATGCCCATGAACATACAAGAAGCTCACAGATCTCCAAATAGACAGGAGCAGAACAGAAATTCCTCCCTTCACATAATAATCAAAATTCAAAATGCACTAAACAAAGAAAGAACATTAAAAGCAGTAAGGACTCTACCTGCACCCAGGAGCTGCACAGTGCCACAGCTGTCTATGCACCTAGTCTGTGCATCCTGCTATAGGAGAACTGCTCTGCAGAGAGTGATTTGACTCCCAGATTTGGAGGTGAGGCTGCCATCTTCTCTCCTGTGACTGAGTAGGCTAGTACAGCCAGGAATACAGGGAACACAGGAGGGACAGATCACCTGGGACAGGGTCTGTCCTAGTTCCACCTGCACCCAGGAGCTGGGCAGTGCCATAACACTATGTACCAGTAGAGAGCCAGTCACTCAGGGGTGCTGAGACTGGCTTGCAGGCCCACAGGAGGAACAAGCTCCAGCCAGAGACAGCAGAACCAGTTGATAACCAGAGATGACACCAGAGATAAGCACATGGAGAAAAGCAAACTTAGGAACATTACCAACAGAAATAAAGGCAACATGGCACGATCCAGACCCAATTCTCCCACAACAGCAAGTCCTGGATAACCCAACACATTGGAAAAGCAAGATTGGATTTAAAATCACAGTTCATGATGGTGATAGAGGGCTTCAAGACGGACATAAATAGCTCCCTTAAAGAAATACAGGAGAACACAGGTAAACAGGTAGAATAGAATGCCTTAAAGAATTACTGCAACGTACAAACAAACGGGTGAAGAAATTGAAGAAAACCGTCCAGGATCTAAAAATGGAAGAAGAAACAATAAAGAAATCACAAAGGGAAACAACTCTTTACATAGAAAAACTAGTAAAGAAGTCAGAAGTCATGGATGCAAACATCAACAACCGAATTGAAGAGATAAAAGAGAGAATCTCAGATGCAGAAGATAACATAGAAAGCATTGACACAACAGTCAAAGAAAATGTAAAATGCTAAAAGGTCCTAACCCAAAACATCCAGGAAATCCAGGACAAAATGAGAAGAACAAACCTAAGGATTATAGATATAGAAGAGAGTGAAGATTTCCAACATAAAGGATCAGTAAATGTCTTTGACACAATTAGAGAACGAATCTTCTCTAATGTAAACAAAGAGCTGCCCACGAACATACAGGAAACATATTGGACCAGAGATGAAACTCCTCCTATTACATAATAATTAAAACACCAAATGCACTAAACAAGAAAGAATATTAAAAGCAGTAAGGGAAATGGGTCAAGTAACATATAAAGGCAGACCTATCAGAATTACACCAGACTTCTTGCCAGAGACTATGAAAGCCAGAAGATACTGGGAAGATGTCACAGAGACCCTTAAGGAACACAAATGCCAACCCAGGCTACTATACTCAGCAAAACTCCCAATTACCACAGATGGAGAAACCAAGAATAAAAATTTACACAATATCTTTCCACAAATCCAGCCCTTCAAAGATAATGAATCAAAAACCCCAACAGAACAGAACACCAGTAGTTTATGCTCTAAGATCAAGAATTGACAAATGGGAAAAACTACATACTAGAGAAAGCAAGAAATTAATATTCTGTTAACAAATCAAAAAGAAGGGAGCCATACAAACATAATTCTACCTCTAATAACAAAATAACAAAAAGCAACAATCACCTCTCCTTAATATCTATTAATATCAATGGACTCTCAATTTTCTTTTTTTAATTCTTTAATATCTCTTTTTTTTACATTTTTTTTTATTTTCTATATTCTTTGTTTACATTCTGAAGGCTTTCCCCTTTCCCAGTTTCCCCTTCACCCAATGTCCGATAAGTCCTCTTCTCCCCCACCCCACCCCGTGTTCTGTTCTGGTACTCCCCTAAAAAACTGGGTCCAGTCTTTTCAGGACCAGGGTCCCCTCCTTCCTTTTTGTGAATATTCATTTGCTAATTATGCCTTGAGTATTCAGAGCTTCTGGGCTCCTTAATATCCACTTATCAGTGATTGCATTTCATGTGTATTCTTTTGTGATTGGGTTAACTCACTTAGAATGATATTTTCCATATCCAACCATTTACCTACAAATTGCATAAATCCATTATTTTTAATTGCTGAGTAGTATTCCATTGTATAAATATAACACATTTTCTGTATCCATTCCTCCTTTGAGGGACATCTGGGCTCTTTCCAACTTCTGGCTATTATAAATAAGGCTGCTATGAAAATAGGGGAGCTTGTGTCTTTATTGCATGCAGGGGAATCCTCTGGGTATATGCCCAGGAGTGGTATGACAGGGTCGTCTGGAAGTATCATGCCCAATTTTCTGAAAAACCGCCAGAATGATTTCCAGAGTGGTTGTACCATCGTGCAATCCCACCAACAGTGGAGGAGTGTTCCTCTTTCTTCACATTCTCGACAGCACCTGTTGTCTCTTGAGTTTTTAAACCTAGCCATTCTGACTGGTGTGAGGTAGAATCTCAGGGTTGTTTTGATTTGCATTTCTCTGATGACTAATGATGTTGAACATCATTTAAGGTGCTTCTC
Source organism: Apodemus agrarius (assembly GCA_964023405.1). NCBI lineage: Eukaryota > Metazoa > Chordata > Mammalia > Rodentia > Muridae > Apodemus > Apodemus agrarius. Next base: position 14,787,501 of record OZ030012.1, read on the forward strand.
AGCCATTTGAACTTCTTCTGGTGAAAATTCTTAGTTTAAATCTGTACCCCATTTTTAATAGGGTTATTTGGTTCGTGGGGTCTAACTTTTTGAGTTCTTTATATATATTGGATGTTAGCCCTCTGTCAGATGTGGGATTGGTGAAGATCTTTTCTCAATTTGTTGGTTGCCATTTTGTCCTTCTGACAGTGTCCTTTGCCTTACAGAAACACTGTAATTTTATGAGGTCCCATTTGTCAATTCTTGATCTTAGAGCATAAACTACTGGCGTTCTGTTCAGAAACTTTCCCCCTGTGCCCATGTCCTCCAGGGTCTTCCCAAGTTTCTTTTCTATTAGTTTCAGTGTGTCTGGTTTTATGTGGAGGTCCATGATCCAGTTGGTGTTGATCTTAGTACAAGGAGATAAGAGTGGGTCAATTTGCATTCCTCTGCATGTTGACCTCCAGTTGAATCAGCACCATTTGTTGAAAAGACTATCTTTTTTCCACTGATGGTTGTAGCTATTTTATCAAAGATCAAGTGACCATAACTCTGTGGGTTCATTTCTGGGTCTTCAATTTTTTCCATTGATCTACTTGCCTGTTGCTGTACCAATACCATACAGTTTTTAACACAATTGCTCTGCAGTAAGCTTGAGGTCACAATATTGATCCACCAGAAGTTCTTTTATTGTTGAGAATAGTTTTAGCTATCCTGGGTTTTTTGTTACTCCAGATGAATTTGAGAATTGCTCTTTCTAGATCTATCAAGAATTCATTTGGTATTTTGATGGGGATTGCATTGAATCTGTAGATTGCTTTTGATGAGATGGCCATTTTTACTATATTGATCCTGCCAATCCAAGAGCATTAAATATTTTTCCATCTTCTGAGGTCTTCTTTGATTTCTTTCTTCAAGGACTTGAAGTTCCTGTCATACAGATCTTTCACTTGTTTGGTTAGAGTCATGCCAAGATACTTTATATTGTTTGTGGCTATTTTGAAGGGTGTTATTTCCCTAACTTCTTTCTCAACCTGCTTGTCCTTTGAGAACAGGAAGGCTACTGATTTGCTTGAGTTGATTTTATAACCAGCCACTTTGCTGAAGTTGTTTATCAGCTGTAGGAGTTCTCTGGTGGAGTTTTTTGGGTCACTTAAGTATACTATCATATCATCTGTGAATAATGATAATTTGTCTTCTTCCTTTCCAATTTATATTCCTTTGACTTCCTTATGTTGTCTAATTGCTCTCACTAGACCTTCAAGTACTATATTGAAAAGATATGGAGAGAGAGGGCAGCCTTGTCTAGTCCCTGATTTTAGTGGGGTTGCTTCAAATTTCTCTCCATTTAGTTTGATGTTGGCTACTGGTTTGCTGTAGATTGCTTTTACTATGTTTAGGTATGGGTCTTGTATTCCTGCTCTTTCCAAGACTTTTAGCATGAAAGGATGCTGAATTTTGTCAAATGCTTTTTCATCTTCTAATGAGAGGATCATGTGGTTTTTTTCTTTTAGTTTGTTTATGTAGTGGATTACATTGATGGATTTCCATATATTGAACCATCCCTGCATGCCTGGGATGAAGACTGCTTGATCATGGTGAATGATCGTTTTGATGTGCTCTTGGATTTGGTTGGCAAGAATTTTATTTAGTATTTTTGCATCGATATTCCTAAGGGAAATTAGCCTGTAGTTCTCTTTCTTTGTTGGATCTTTGTGTGGTTTTGGTATCAGTGTAATTGTGGCTTCATAGAATGAGTTGGGCAGTGTCCCTTCTGTCTCTATTTTGTGGAATAGTTTGAAGAGTATTGGTGTTAAGTCTTCTTTGAAGGTCTGGTAGAATTCTGCACTAAAACCATCTGTTCCCGTACTTTTTTTGGTCGGGAGGCTTTCTATAACCCCTCCTATTTCTTTAGGGGTTATGGAACTGTTTAGCTGATCTAATTGATCCTGATTTAATTTTGGTATTTGGTATCTGTCCAGGAAATTGTCCATTTCCTCCTGATTCTCCAGTTGGGTTGAGTATAGACTTTTGTAGTAGGATCTGATGATCTTTTTGATTTTCCTCAGTTTCTGTTGTTATATCCCCTTTTCATTTCTAAATTTGTTAATTTGGATACTGTCTCTTTGCCCTTTGGTTAGTCTGGCTAAGGGTTTATCTTGTTGATTTTCTCAAAGAACCAGCTCCTGGTTTTGTTGATTGTTTGTATGGTTCCCTTTGTTTCTACCTGATTGATTTCAGCCCACATTTTGATGATTTGCTGTCTTCTACTCCTCTTGTGTGAATTAGCTTCTTTTTGTTCCAGGGCTTTCAGGTATGCCGTTAACCTGGTAGTGTATTCTCTCTCCAGTTTCTTTTTGGAGGCACTCAGGGCTATGAGTTTTCCTCTTAGCACTTCTTTCATTATGTCCCATAGATTTGGGTAGGTTGTACCTTCATTTTCATTGAATTCTAAAAAGTCTTTGATTTCTTTCTTTATTTCTTCCTTGACCAAGGTGTCATTGACTGGAGTATTGTTCAGTTTCCATGTGTATGTGGGATTTCTGTTGTTTTTCTTGCTATTGAAGACCACTTTTACTACATAGTGATGTAATATGAGGTATGGGATTAGTTCGATCTTCTTGTATTTGTTCACATCTGTCTTGTGACAAATTATATGATCAATTTTGGAGAAGGTACCATGTGATGCTGAGAAAAAGTTATATACTTTTGCATTAGGATGAAATGTTTTTTATATATATATATATATATATATATATATGTATGTATATATATGTATATGTATATATGTGTGTGTGTGTGTATATGTGTATACACACACACACACACACACACACACACACACACATATATATATATATATATATATATATATATATATATATATATATATAAAATCCAATTTGTCCCAAGCTTCAATTAGTTTCACTCTGTCCCTGTTTAGTTTCTGCTTTCCTGATCGGTCCATGGAGGAGAGTAGAGTGTTGAAGTCACCGACAATTATTGTGCTAGGTGTAAGGTGTGCTTTAAGCTTTAGTAAAGTTTCTTTCATGAATGAGATTGCCCTTGCATTTGGAGCATAGATGTTCAGTATTGAGAGTTCTTCTTTGCCGGGCGGTGGTGGCGCACGCCTGTAATCCCAGCACTTGGGAGGCAGAGGCAGGCGGGATTTCTGAGTTCGAGACCACCCTGGACTACAGAGTCCAGGACAGCCAGGACTACACAGAGAAACCCTGTCTCGAAAAACCAAAAAAAAAAAAAAAAAAAAAAAAAAGAGAGAGAGAGAGAGAGAGAGTTCTTCTTGGTGGATTTTCCCTTAGACCAGCAAGAAGTGACCTTCTGAGTTTTTTTTTTTTTTTTTGATGACTTTAGATGGAAAGTCAATTTTATCTGATATTAGAGTGGCTACTCCGGTTGTTTACTGAGACCATTTGCTTATAAAATTGTCTCCCAGCCTTTTACTCTAAGGTAGTGTCTGTCTTTGACACTGAGATGTGTTTCCTGAATGCAGCAAATTGTAGGGTCCTGTCTCCATATCCAGTCTGTTAGTCTATATATTTTTATTGGGGAATTGAGTCCATTGATGTTAAGAGATATTAAGGAATAGTAATTATTACTTCCTGACATTTTTGAAATTATTTTTTATCTTTGAGTGGCTATCTTCTTTTGGGTTTGATGAGAGGAGGTTTCTATTTTGCTTCTTCTCAGGTATTGTTTCCCTCCTTGTGTGGGTGTTTTTCCCCTATTATTCTTTGTAGGGCTGGGTTTGTGGAAAGATATCATGCAAATTTGGTTTTGTCATAGAATACCTTGGTTTCTCTATCTATGGTGATTGAGAGTTTTGCTGGGCATTTTGCTGGGTTTTGGCTGAAATTTGTGTTCTCTTAGAGTCTGCATGATATCTGCCAAGGCTCTTCTAGCTTTCATGGTCTCTGGTGTGAAGTCTGGTGTAATTCTGTTAGGTCTTCCTTTATATGTTACTTGACTTTTTTCTCTTACTGCCTTTAATATTCTTTCTTTGTTTAGTACATTTGGGGTTTTGATTATGTGACGGGAGGTATTTCTGTTCTGGTCCAGTCTGTTTGGAATTCTGTAGGCTTCTTGTATATTCATGGGCATCTCTCTCTTTAGGTTAGGGAAGTTTTCTTCCATAATTTCGTAAAGATATTTGCTGGGCATTTAAGTTGTAAATTTTCCCTCTCCTCTATACCTATAATCCTTAGGTTTGGTCTTCTCATTGTGTCCTGGATTTCCTGGATGTTTTGGACTACAAGCCTTTTGCCTTTTGCATTTTCTTTGACTCTTGAGTCCATGGTTTCTATGGTATCTTCGGCATCTGAGATTCTTTCTTCTATCTCTTGTATTCTATTTTTGATATTTGCATCTAAGTCCTGATTTCTTCCCAAGGTTTTCTATCTCCACAGTTGTCTCCCTTTGCGATTTCTTAGTTGTTTATACTTCTGTTTTTAGACCCTGGATGGTTTTGCTCATATCTTTTGCTTGCTTGTTTGTGATTTCATGTAAATCTTTAATAGATTTTTGTGTTTCCTCTTTTATGACTTCTACTTGTTGACCCACATTCTTCTGTATTTCTTTAAGTGATTTTTGTATTTCCTCCTTATTGGCTTCTATTTTTGATCCATATTCTCCTGAATATTTTTAAGTGCTTTTTGTGTTTGCCTTGTAAGGGCTTCTAACTTTTGATCCATTTTCTCCTGTATTTCTTTAAGAGATTTGTTTAAGTGTTCCTCTAACAGCATCCTGACCAGTGATTTTAGATCTGAATCTTGATTTTCTGGTGTTTTCCGGTATCTGAGACTTACTGCTGTCAGGGAACTGGGTTCAGATACTGCCATATCGCCTTGATTTCTGCTAGTAATGTTCCTAAGTTTGCCTTTTGCCATTGTTTATTTCTGGAGTTAGTTGCTCTTGTTATTACTGTTTGGTGTTTAAAGCTCCTGAGAGCCTGGCATTTGGTGCTGCTGTCTCAGAGGGTGTCCTTGCTCCTGAGGTGGAAATTGGAAGGTTTCCACCCATGGGCTCCAAATTACCTTCTCAGCTCTGCTGGGCTGGACTCAAGTCTCCTCTCAGCTTGCCTCTGGGTGCTTATCTGACCTCCTGTGGTCTCCTCATGGATTGCCTGGTTAGTCTACCAGCTCCAAGATGGTGACAGGTCTCAGGACTCTGTCTAACTGCGGGAATTCCTACAGGACTGGGGCTTCCCTGGCTGGACTGCAGAAGCCTAGATAATGGCTCTCTCAGTCCTCAGGGCTCCATCTGGTTGACCTTCTCTTCCCAAGAGAGTGTCGGACTGCGGAGCCCTGTCTAACTGCAGGGTTTAATGCCGAGTTCTATCATACCTTTAAAGAAGACCTAATAGTCTCTTCAAAGTATTCTACAAAATAGAAACAGATTAAACACTATCCAATTTGTTTTATGAAGCCACAATTTCTCTTATACTTAAACCACATAAAGACCCAAAAGAGAAAGAGAACTTCAGACCAATGTCCCTTATGAATATCTATGCAAAAGTACTCAATAACAGTCTTGCAAACCGAATCCTAGAACACATCAAAATGATCATCCAACATGATCAAGTAGCCTTCATCCCAGGGATGCAGGGGTGGTTCAATATATGGAAATCCTTCACTGTAATCCACTATATAAACAAACTCAAAGAAAAAACCCAACATGATCATCTCATTTGATGCTGAAAAATCATTTGACAAAATCCAACACCTCTTTATAATAAAAGACTTGGAAAGATCAGCAATTTAAGGCCCAAACCTAAACATCGTAAAAGCAATATACAGCAAAGCAGTAGCCAACATCAAACTTAATGGAGAGAAACTTGAAGCTATCCAATTAAAATCAGGGAGTAGACAAGGCTGCTCTCCCCCCTCTCTCTCCCCCTATCTATTTAATATAGTACTTGAAGTTCTAGCTAGAGCAATTAGACAACAAAAGGAAATCAAAGGTATACAAATTGGAAAGGAAGAAGTCAAAATATCACTATTTGCAAAAGATATAGTCTTATACTTAAGTGACCTCAAAAAAATTCCACCAGAGGAATCCTAAAGCTGATAAATAACTTTGGCAAAGTGGCTGAAAATAAAATTAATTCAACCAAATCAGTAGATTTCCTATATTCAAAGGATAATCAGGCTGAGAATGAATCTATGGAAACCACCCCCTTCACCATAGTCACAAATATTACATACCTTGGTGTGACTCTAACCAAACAAGTGAAAGATCTGTATGACAAGAACTTCAAGTCTCTGAAGAAAGAAATTGAAGAAGACCTCAGAAGATAGAAAGACCTCCCTTGCTCATGGATTTGCAGGATTAATACAGTAACAATGATCATCTTGCCAAGAGCAGCCAATAGATTTAATGCAATTCCTATCAAAATTCCAAATTAATTCTTTGTGCAGTTTGAAAGAGCAATTTGCAAATTCATTTGGAATAACAAAAAAACATAGGGTATCGAAAACTATTCTGAACAATAAAAGCATTTCTGGCAGATCACCATCCCTGACCTCCAGCTATTTTACAGAGCAATAGTAATAAAAAGTGCATGGTATTGGTACAGAGACAGGCAGAAAGATCAATGGAATAAAATTGAAGGACCAGAAATGAACCCATATATCAATGGTCACTTGGTCTTTGACAAAGAAGCTACAACAATCCTATGGGGGGAAAGAGCATGTTTAACAAATGGTGCTGGTTCAACTGTCAGTCAGCATGTAGAAAAATGCAAATTGACCCATTTCCATCTCCTTGTACAATGCTCAAGTCCAAGTGGATCAAGGACCTACACATAAAACCAGATACACTGAAACTTAAGGAGGAGAAAGTAGGTAAGAAACTTGAACACATGGGAACAGGGGAAAAGTTCCTGAACAGAACATGAATGGTGTATGCACTGAGATCAAGAATTGACAAATGGGATCTTGTAAAATTGCAAAGTACATATTCAATAAAACAAAAGGCCAAACAACAGATTGGGAAAAGATCTTTACTGATCCTACATCCAATAGAGAGCTAATATCCAATATGTTGAAAGATCTCAAGAAGGTAGACTCCAGAGAATCAAATAACCCTCTTAATAAATGGGGAACAGAAGCAAACAAAGAATTCTCAAGTGAGGAATGCCAAATGGCCAAGAAGCACCTAAAGAAATGTTCAACATTCTTAGTTAACAAGGAAATGTAAGTCAAAATAACCCTGAGATCCTACCTCACACCAGTCATTCATATATATATACACCCAGAAGATGCTCCAACATGTGATAAGGATACATGCTCCTCTATATTTATAGCAGCTTTATTTATAATAGCCAGAAACTGGAAAGAACCCAGATGCCCTTCAATAGATCAATGGATACAGAAAATGTAGTACATTTACACATTGGAATACTACTCAGCTATTACAAATGATGACCTCATGAAATTCCTAGGCAAGTAAATGGAATTAGAAAATATTATCCTGAGTGGGATAACACAGTCACAAAAGAACACACATGGTATGGACTCACTGATAAGTAGATACTGGCCCAGAAGCTCACACCGCAATACCCATGATAAAATTCACAGACCATGTGAAGCTCAAAAAGAAAGATCAAAGCGTGGGTGTCTCAGTTCTTCTGAGAAGGGGAACAAAATACTCACAGGAGCAAATATGGAGATAAAGTGTAGAGCAGAGACTGAAAGAAAGGCCTTCCAGAGACTGTCCTACCTGGCAATTCATCCTATACACATTTACCAAACCCTGACATTATTGTGGATGCTAAGAAATGCTTGCTGAAAAGGAGCTTGATATGGCTATCTCCTGAGAGGCCTTTCCAGAGCCTCACAAATACAGAGGTGGATGCTAGCAGCCAACCATTGGACTGAGTGTGGGGTTCCCCAATGGAGGAATTAGAGAAAGGATTGAAGGAGCTGAAGGCATTTGCAACCTTATAGGAAGAACAACAATATCAACCAACCAGAGACTAAGCCATAACCAAGGAGTACTTATACTTCTAGCTGCATATGTAGCAGAGGATTGCCTTGTCAGTCATCAATGGGAAAAGTGGTCCTTGGTCCTATGAATGGTCCTTGGTTCCATAGATGCCCCAGGGTAGGGGAATCCTGGGCTGGGCGGTGAGGTGGGAGTAGGGTGGGTGGAGGAACACCCTCATAGAACCAGATAAAGGGACGAAGCTATAGGGCATTTCCCGGGAGGGGGAAACCAGAAAAGGAGATAACATTTCAAATGTAAATAAAGAAAAAAAGACAAAACACATTTCACAAAATCTCATGGGAGAGATTTAACTTGGTGTGTTCCACTGCTGCAGTAATTGTGTTTGTATCTCTGGTCAAACTTCCTTTTGAGAGTCTCATCCATATGATTTATTACACTTAAATTCTTTAATAGTGAGGTTTATATGGTTACTTGTAGGCAGAACTTGTAGAATAAGGATTTTTGTGTGTGTGTGTGTGTGTGTACACCATTCTGTTCTTTACCTTCTTTACCAATACTTAGCTGGGCATTTTTCAGAGAAGTCATGCTTTACAAAAATAGTAATTATATTTATGTCCACATTAATAATTTGTTTGCATTCTTTTGTCTTATGATCCTGGATAGGATTATTAGTGAGATTTTGTAATTTTATTTTATGTGAATTGTGATTGTTTTCCTAGATGTTAGTTTGACACTGTTTTATTTCTATTTCTCCCCCCACACACACACAAAGACACATGCCATTTATTTTCTTTGTTGCCTTATTATACTCACTAAATTTTTATTGGTATGCAGTAACAGTGAAATTAGTACTGTTAACTTATAGATAAGCATTCAGTCTTTGCATTTCTGTAGAATACTCTCTATGGAATTATTTAAGATAATTTCAATTAATTGGAAAAATATTCCCAGTTTTATACTATTAGCAGGTGTTGAAATTTTCAGTGCTTTATGTACTTTTCTTATATATGTATATATCCATTACATAAAACTTTATATAAAAAACATGTATAATGTACATATAATTCATATATGCAATATATATAATCCTATAAAAACATATACAGAATTTTGTATATAAATCATGCACATTTGCATGCACACACACATACACACACACACAAACACACACCACCACACCACAATATGAGGGTGTACATATACCCTTGCATGTATATCAAGACAACCTTGAGTTTTTTGCTGTCCATCATGGGTTTTGTTTTTATTTGATTTTAGTTGTTTAGTTTTTGAGTCAAGGTCTCTCACTAGTATATAGTTTGCTGATTCTACTAAGCTGACTGACCAGCCAGTTTCTTGTACCTGACTGTCTCTAGCTTCCAGCACTGGGATTGGAAGAGTATGCCACCATCCCAATCATTGAATGTAAATTCTAGAGAATGAAGTTGAAAGGGTCAGCTCAGGAACTTTGGAGAATTCCACCAAATCTCCTCCCCTCCAGCTAATTACATTCAGACCACAGGGAAGAGGGACTGGACCCTGGCCACCTGCTGGTAGGGGGAGCCCACAGCTATTCTGTGCCCATTGGCCACCTACCTCATTCCCTAGAGACCAATCAGTTTAACAGTTACACTGTTCTGCCAATCACAGTGTGCCTAATGTTTGCTGCCCTGAGAACTGTATAAAGGCCTGCTGGACAGGTTGCACGTGGCCATTCTCTCCCAATGTACAGGGAGATCCTAGCATGCTGGATAAAATAAAATTCCTCTTGCTTTTGCATCAGTTCCCATCTCCACGTTGTTCACTCAGGGGTCTCTGGTAAGTTAAGGCTCACCAGAGTCTTACAATATCAGCTCCTCACTTTTGGCATAATGAGCCTTTTAACAGCTGAGCCATTCCCCTAGTCTTCAATCTTCTCTTGTAAGTGTATCATTGCTGGCGAGTTATTTGACATCCAATAATGATGTAAAACCACAATGATATCCAAAATTATTTCACTTCCACTTTTACCTCATTGTTTGGGTCCCTATTAATTGTGATATGTTAACATTTTTTCCTTTGTTCCTGTGTTCCTGTCAAGCACTTTGACAAATCCTGAAGTCTAGTTCACTGCTGTCTTCTTATATTAATATCTAAATGTGATCTTTTCTAATATTCACCTAAAAGTCCAAAATTAACAACTTAGGTGCTATAATTCAGTTGTCAATATTTTCTTAATAACAATGTTCAATCAAGTCTCAGAGTGAGGATCGGTTGCCTTAGACTGCTGCTTTTTTTTAACTTTTAGCATGCATCAGGACCAGTATGAAGGCTTTAAAAATGCTGTAAACCAGCCTCATTGCTCATAAATTCAGATTCACAGTGATCTGCAGATGTAAGGCTCATTGTATTTTTCACAAGCTCTATGGGTGTTTCCGGTCTCTAGACTCTGTTGATTTCAAGAATCTGACCTGTTTTGTGTATTTGCTGAAAACCCAGAAAGAAAATTTAAGCACAGAAACTTTACCTATGGTGGACAGTTTATAATAATGGTCACACCATAGAAATTATGAATTTGGCCTGGAGATTTGTCTTTTACAAAAATTCATATCAAATATATTTTTGAATGTGCAATCATGGAAGTTAATTACTATTAAACCTTTTTCTCACAGCAGGGTGCTTACACTTTTTAAGTGCTGAGTGGATCCCCAAAGCTTCCATATAAATAAGCTGCAGGCTTTGTTGAATCCATTACAAATGCTTTCCATTTGATACACTAAAAGAACTGCTTTTCTATTTATTGCTGGTTTTTGTCCTGCCTCCAGCAATCATAGGAAACAAAGTGAAATATAAATACTCCTATTATATAGATGAGAACTGATACACAATGAGAGGACTTCCTTAAATAAATAGTCTTTAGTCCAGCTTCCTCTCACAAAAGGCAGCTTAGTCCTTAATGAGAAAACAGCTTCCAGCCAGTCTTATTTTAATTTTTATCACCTGTTGGAAATTTTATGCAATAACAGTTCTGAAATATTCTTCCTTCTGGAATGGAGGCCCTATGTCCCATATACTATTCCTCTGACTCATGACAGTACTAAGTTTTGTACAGGAGATATAAATTGAAGGGAAGTTGTATATAGCAGCATGTATTCATATTCTCAACCACTGGGAATGCTAAGGGTAGAAATTCTACAGAGCTCAAGACTAGGATACCCATCTTGGTGATATACAGAGACTCAGAAAAAAATAAGAGCTTACTTTGCAAGACTTTGTAATGCTCATTCTGCATATTTTCAATTAGTTAAATATGATTAGCCCCCCACCAACATGACTTCACTTAATCACCACATGTCCTGTCTACCAGTCACTATTATATGTGTAGACTTAGAGTTAAATCATATTGCTTCTTTGAGATTCCTGACTAAGAACTGATTACAGAACACTTGTTCGTAGATTTGGGGGAAGTCAGCAAACTAGGCATTTAAGTGACTCCTTGTCTCATAGTAATAAAACCAAGTGACACTCCAAATATGGATGATTAAAAAGAAAAACAATCCAACAAAGATAAAAGTGTACCAAAGAAATAAAAAATATTAATTAGAAAACCAAGAAGAATAGAAGTGAATTCACAGGTAGACTAGTTGAGTGTGGGAATGTTTACATGAACCTATTCTACAGGAGTTACATATACTGTAAGGGGAACTAAGTCTACTGTATTAAAAATGTGAGGCGTGTAATTCTTAGAAAAAGAATTGAACCATCAGAGAAGATTGACACTGGGGAACTATAGACAGTAACACTGAAGGATTGACTACAGGAAATGTCACAAGTGGCATACTAGCATAGACTGGAATAGGTCTATCCCATAGCACAGTCAGGATGATAGGACAGCACCTGCTCTTCAGGAAAAAGCATGAAGTTACCCTATAAATAAGACATACTAATTATCACTGTATTAAATATTTTAAACTACGTTTTATTAAACCATTTGCGTGTTGCATAAGTAGGTGTGAGTTCATATGAGTTTTGCTCTAGTGATTTGGAAAGCCTTGTTCTCCTGGTGGCCTCCATCTTCTTGGATCTTACATTGTTTCAACATCCTTTTAGACAGGGTTCCCTTATCTCTGAGGGAAGGGATTTGATGGAGAGCTCTCATTTAGGACTTTGCATGCTGAGGTCTCTTTCCCTACATAATGTCTCACAGTGGGTCTCTGTATTTGTTCCCATTTGCTGTAGGAACAAGCTTTTCTGATGATAGCTGAATAATGCATTGATTTATGTAAAAGTATAATAGGATATCATTAGGAGTCATTTTATTGCTATTTTTTTTAGACCAGTACTATTTGGTTGGATCTCAGTTCTCTGGACTATCTAGTACCTGGTTCTTGGTTACCCAAATAGTATCAGTACATCTCTTTAGCAAAGCTCCCTTGACCTTTTTCTTACTACTGTGTCATTAGTATTCTGTTCAGGAAGTCACTTACTGTGTCAATGAGTGTCGCTACTATCTCTGACCAGCAGAAAAGAGCGACCACACAGCGTTCTCAATGCGGTTTAATCAGGAACCTTGAAACATACATGCAAGGAAAAAAGCCCCTTCCTCCACTCCCCTTGAGCAGTCCTTTTATATCCTCCCCAAATCTGCCCCATCAGTCCACATCACAGTCTTCTCTGATTGGTCCACATAGAAAGGTCTGATCACATGTCAATGGCTACACCTGTGCAATGCCCAAGAAAGGTGTGGCCTACTCCGGAGCAGGAAGAAGTCAGGTGCTTAGTCATCTGACTTGGCAGGCCTCCAGGCTTGAGGCTACTGCCACACCCACTCTCTACAATGAGTTCAAAACTATTCTCAAAATTCTTTTCTATCAGGTTCATTGTATCAGATTTTATGTTGAGTTATTTGATCTATTTTTAAGGAGAATTTTGTACAAAGCTGTAAAAATTGATCTATTTACATTCTGTTACATGCCAATACCCAGATTGTCCAAAAGCATTTATAGAAGATGCTATCTTTTTTTTTTAAATATGTTTTTTTTTGGCTTTTTATCAAAAATCAGGTGTCTATAGGTGTGTAGACTTATTTCTAATACTTCGTTTCAGTTCCATTGAACAACATGTCATTTTATATGCTAAGAACTTTCAGGTTGGTTTTTTTTTTTAATTCTTTTTTTTTTTCGAAACAGGGTTTCTCTGTTTAGCCCTGGCTGTCCTGGAACTCACTCTGTAGACCAGGCTGGCCTCGAACTCAGAAATCTGCCTGCCTCTGCCTCCCCGAGTGCTGGGATTACAGGCGTGTGCCACCACTGCGGGGCTTGAACTTACAGTTTTATTAGTACAATTCTGTAGTACAGTTTGAGATAGTGAATGGTTAAAGCTCCAGCAGTATGTTTATCATTTATGAGTATTTTAGCTATCCTGTTTTGTTTGTACACCCCTCTCTTCATCTTTACCCCTCTTTCTTCCTTTCTTTCTTCTTTCTTTCCTTTTTTGTGTGTTTTCACATGACAATGAAAAATTGCCTTTCACATTCTGTGAAGAATTCTGTTGGAAATTTTATGAAGATTATATTAAATTTGTAGATTGCATTTGGTAAGATAGTGACTTTTAGTATATTAATCCTATGCATCATTGAGCATGTGGGATCTTTCCATATTCTGTTATATACTTCAACTTCTTTCTACAATATCTCAAAGTCTTTATCATTAAGTATTTCATATTTTTGAGGCAACAATGAAAGTTATTACTCCCCTGTTTTCTAAGTCCATCTGTCTTTTGTATTTAGAGAGCCTATTGTTTTTTGTTACTTTTGAATCTAGCTATGTTGCTGTAAGTGTTTACCAGCTATGTGAGTTTTCTGCTTGAAATTTTAGGGTCAGTTATTTATACTATCAAATCATCTGCAAATAAAGATAATTTTCCTTCCTGTTGGTTACTTGATCTGCTTTAGTTCTCTTATTGCTGTAGCCAAGACTTCAAGTACTCCATTGAATAGGTATGGAAAGAGTGGGTAATCTTGTGTTGTTCCTGATTTTTGTGAAATTGGCTTTCTGTCTCATTTTACTTAGGTTGATGTTAGCTAAGGGCTGCTGTAAAGGGCTTGTATTATGATGAGGTGTTTTTGTTGTATTTCTAATCTCTCCAGACCTTTTTTTCATGAAAGGCCCTTTTCAAAACCTTTTGTTAAAGGCTGTTCTGCATCTAATGACCATTTGGTTTTGTATTTAATCTGTTTATATGATATTTACTGAGATTTTTATTTTGAACCATCCCTAAATCTCTGAGACAAAAACTACTTTATAATAGTGGATGATCTTTTTGATGTGTTCTTACATTCTATTTAAAAATAATTATTAAAATTTTTTTCATCTATGTTCATACATGAAATTGATTTGTGCTTTTATGTCTTTATAGGGGAACTTTATGTGATTTGTGTATCAGGACAACTGTGATCTTGTAAAATAAATTAGACAGTGTACCTTCTGTTTCTATTTTGTCGAACATTTGAGTATTGGTTTAAATTCTTTTAAAATCTGGAAGAATTCTGCAGTAAAATCATCTGGTCCTCTGCTTTTTGAGAATTTTAATAAGTTGTCTTATTTGACTAGAAGTCAGAAGTCTGTTTAAATTACTTTTCTGATCTTGGTTTAACTTTGGTAGTTGCTTTAATTCTAGAAACTTATCCAAGTCTTTTACAATTTCCAATTCAATGGAGAATGGCTTTTTAAAAATATCTCATTATTATTTGGATTTCTTAGGTGTTTGTTGTTAGGCCCAACTTTTTATCTCAAATCTTGTCAATTTGAACATTCTCTCTATACCCTTTTGTGTTAATTTGGTTGAAGGTTTGTCAGTCTTACTGATTTTCCTCAAACTATCAACTGTGTATTTTATTAAATCTTTCTATGTGTTTTTAACTCCTTTATTGATTTTAGCTTTCAGTTTGATCACGTTTTTGCAGTCTATTCCTCTTTGGTATTATTTCTTCTGTTTGTTCTAGAAATGTCAGGTGGATGATTACATTACTAATATGAGATCTCTCCAATTATTTGTATGTAGGCATTTAGTGCTGATAATTTGTCTTTTAAAACTGACGTTTGTGTCCATAGTATTTTCATTTTTATGGTCTAAATTTCCTTTTGAAATTTCATGCTTTAATTTCTATTTTTTTGTACAGGCCTGACCCAGTAATCATTCAATAGTGTGTTGGTCTGTTTCCATGAGTTTGTGTTTTCTGTTGTTTCTGTTAATGTTGATATCCTGCTTTAATCCATAGTGGCCAAATAGGAAGAAGGGTGTTACTACAATTTTCTTGTACTGTTAAGGCTAGAAGAAAGTTCCATGAGATGTTGAGGATAAGGTATATTTTTTGTGTTTGGGTGAAATATTTCATAAATATTTGTTAGGTGTATTTGGTTTTTGATTAGTTCATGCCCACATTTCTGTTTAGTTTTCTTTTGGATGGCCAGCCTATTGCCAAGAATGGGGTATTAAGGTCACCTGAGTTAATTGTGTGTGAAGATCAATCTGACATTTAAGCTTTACTAGTGTTTCATTGATGAACTTGGGTATCCTAGTGTTTGGTGTCTAAATGTTTAGAATTGTACTACATTCTTCTTGGATTTATTTTTCTTTTTAGGAGTTTAATAATCTTTTCTATCTCTTCTGATTATTTTTTATTTGAAGTCTATTGTGTCAGATATTAAAATGACTGCACCACCTGGTTTTTTAGGTCTATTTTCTTGAAACATTATTTTTTTTCATCTCTTACCCTAAGGTGAGGTCTATCCCAGATATTAACATGTGCTTCTTAGATACAGAAGGAGAATGTATCCAGTTTTTGAATCCATTCTGTTTGTCTCTGGCTTTTTATTGGTATATTGATTTTGAAAGCCATTGTTTTATTAAAGATTTATTTTTTCATATATGTGATTGTACTGTTGCTGTCTTCAGACACAGCAGAAGATGGTATTGGATGACCACTACAGATCATTGTGAGCCTTCATGTGGTTGCTTGGAATTGAACTCAGGACCTCTGGGAGAGTAGTCAGTGCTCTTAACCTCTGAGTCATGTCTCCACCCTTGAAAGCTATTTATGAACTTTCTTTTTATTCTAATTTTCTTTTTGTTATGGTGCTCTCCCCTCACCTTTGATTTGCAGGTCTTATATTATTCATATCTTGTATTTTCTTGGGTGTGGTTACCATCATCAGGTTGAAGGTTTCCCTCTAGTGCCTTCTATAGTTATGGAACTTTAGATAGATTCTGCTTGAATTTGGTTTTATTATGAAATTCCTTTATCCTTTAATTGGGGTTGAAATTTTTGCTGGGTATAGTAGTCTTGGCTGGCATTTGTGGTCTCTTGTAAGTTTGAAAAAATCTATTTAGGTCTTTTAAAGAATAGGTGTACGTGTAATAGGTCAGCCTTTAAATGTTAACTGTTTTGACCTCTCTGTTCTGCATGTTTAGTGTTTTGATTATTATATGCTGTAGGGAAATTATTTTCTGATCCAGTCCATTTCATGTTCTATATACTTACTTCTTGATACCACTTTCTTTGTTAGTATACTGACACTTTCTTCTATGATTTTATCTTGATATTATCTCTACTTTTGGCCTTGGCTTCTTCTCTTCTATCTAATCATATTTACTTAAAGTTTTGGTCTTTTCATAGTATCCCATTGTCCTAAGTCCTTTTATGCCTACTTGATAAAAGCTTGATATATTAGAGCTGAAGTATCTCAATTGAGGGAATAATACAAAAGATCAGGTCATAGGCAAGGGTGTATGGCATTTTCTTATTTTTTCATTGATGGTCAAGGGCCTAGCTCATTGTGGGTGGAGCCACCCCAGGATTATTGGTCCTAGGTTCTATAAGTAAGCAGGCTGAGTAAAACAAAGGAGAGCAAGCCAGTAAGCATCATCCCTCCATGGTCTCTCTGTGAGCTTTTGGCTATAGGTTCCTGCTCTGCATGAGTTGCTGCCCTCACTGTTTTTGATGATGAACTTTTATATGGAACTGTGAGTGAAATAAACCATTTCTCTTTCAAGTTGTTTTGGCCAACATGTTTCATCACAGCAATGGAAACCACACCCACATTTTCTGGATGTTTTATTTTTATTTTATTTTGTTAAAACTGATTTTTTTTGACAGAAGTATCTCTTTCTTGTACATTGCCTTCAGTGTCTGGGGTTCTTTCTTCTCTGTCTTGTATTCTTTTGGTGGAACATGGCTCTGAAGTTCCAAATTATTTCATTTCCAGTTTTCCCTCAGTTTTTTTAAGTTTATTTTCATTTTTAGCCCTTTCACCATTTGTGTGTGTGTGTGTGTGTGTGTGTGTGTGTGTGTGTTTGCAGATTTCACCAATGGATTTATTCATATACATTGTGCAGGTCTCTAACATATTCACAAAGGATATTTGGAAGTCTGTCTTGTGATTCAGCAATATTGCATTGTTCAGAACCTAGTCTTATAAGGTTGCTGAGCTTCAGTAGTGACATATTGGCCTGGTTCTTATTATGTAGCTTTTATTGTATCTTGTCATTCAGTAATATTATTTTGCTCTGAGTCTATACTAGAAGGATTGCTCAGCTCTGATAAAGAAGTTTTTCCCTGGTTGTTTTTTATTGTGTTTTTATACTGGCATCTAGGTATCTGGGTTATGAGTAATTATAATTCTATGAGCTAATATCTAGTCCTTTCCTTGTTGGGTGGATGTTGAGTAGTTTTTTCCTTTTCTAGGTTCTGTTCCCCTTTCTCATGTTTAGGAGAGTGTGGTGGGTCTGGGATGCCTTGTTTGGAATCCAACCAGGTGTGGCTACTCTGGATTCTGGGTAATATGCATTTCTAGTTATTGAGAATTGACATACAGGAATGGCTTTAGGTTACAAAGGGAAGGGGAATGAATGGGATTCACAAGAGAAAATCAAGCAGTGTGTGTTACCAGGATCTACAAAGCCCCAGAAAACAGGACATAGATGGACGGGAGACCACAGCAGGTGGTCTGCTACAGTGCAGGCTTGAGTTGATAAGTCTGGGGGGTTGATATTGGATGAGAAGATAAAGAATGAAGATTGGATACCTGCTTCGCTGGCCAGTGAGTCCAGTTTTCCCCAGGGAATACCTTTGTGATTGGCAGCTGAGGCAATGGGATGTGGGGGAAAGGGTAAAGAAGGCTTTGGGAGAAGACCTGTGTGACTTGCTGGAGACAAGTGCAGAAAGGAAGGGGAGGCCACATGGTCTGTTCCAGAGCTGGGATGAGGCTGGGGAATAGAATTTGATAAGTAGGAAGGAACCGCCTGACTGATTCCCAGAATGGTTGTACCAACTTGCATTCCCACCAACAGTGGAGGAGTGTTTCTCTTTCTCCACATTCTCACCAACAACTGCTGTCTCCTGAGATTTTAATCTTAGCCATTCTAACTGGTGTGAGGTGAAATCTCAGGGCTGTTTTGATTGCATTTCCCTAATGACTAATGATGCTGAATATTTCTTAAGGTGCTTCTCAGCCATTCAAATTTCTTCAGGTGGAAATTCTTTGTTTAGCTCTGTACCCCATTTTTAATAGGGTTATTTGGTTTTCTTGGGTCTAACTTCTTGAGTTCTTTGTATATATTGGATATTAGCCCTCTGTCAGATGTAGGACTGGTGAAGATCTTTTCCCAATTTGCTGGTTGCCATTTTGTTTGATTGACAGTGTCCTTTGCCTTACAGAAACATTGTAATTTTATGAGGTCACATTTGTCAATTCTTGATCTTAGAGCATAAGCTATTGGTGTTCTGTTCAGGAACACTTTCCCTGTGCACATGTCCTCAGGGGTCTTCCCCAGTTTCTTTTCTCTTAGTTTCAGTGTGTCTGGTTTTATGTGGAGGTCCTTGATCTACTTGGAATTGAGCTTAGTACAAGGAGATAAGAATGGATCAATCTCATTCTTCTGCATGCTGATCTCCAATTGAGCCAGCACCATTTGTTGAAAAGGCTATCTTTTTTCCACTGGGTGGTTTCAGCTCCTTTGTCAAATTCAAGTGACCATAGGTATGTAGGTTCATTTCTGGGTCTTCAATCTTATTCCATTGATATACCTGCTGGTAGCCAACACCAAACTAAATGGAGAGAAACTTGACACAATCCCACTAAAACCAGGGACTAGACAAGGCTGTTCCCTCTCTCCATATCTTTTCAATATAGTACTTGAAGTTCTATCTAGAGCAATTTGACAACATAAGGAAGTCAAAAGAATACAAGTTGGAAAGGAAGTAGCCAAATTATCACTATTTGCAGATGATATGATAGTATAATTAAGTGACCCCAAAAAAATCCACCAAAGAACTCCTACAGCTAATAAACCACTTCAGCAAAGTGGCTGGTTATAAAATCAACTCAAGGAAATCATTAGCCTTCCTATACTCAAAGGATAGAAATTAGGGAAATTAGAGAAAGAAATTAGGGAAATGACACCCTTCACAATAGCCATAAACAATATAAAGTATTTTGGGATAACTCTAACCAAATAAGTGAAAGATCTGTATGACAAGAACTTCAGGTCTCTGGAGAAGGGAATTGAAGAAGACCTCAGTAAATGGAAAAATCTTCCATGCTTGTGGATTGGCAGGATTAGTATAGTAAAAATGGCCATATTGCCAAAAGCAATATACAGATTCAATGAAATCCCCATCAAAACTCCAACTTAGTTCTTCATAGTTAGAAAGAGCAATTCTCAGATGTCCCTCAACGGAGGAATGGATACAGAAAATGTGATATGTTTACCAATGGAATGCTACTCAGCAATTAAAAACAAGGAATTCATGAAATTCTTAGGCAAATGGTTGGATTTCGAAAATATCATCCTAAGTGATGTAACCCAACCACAAAGAACACACATGGAATGCAGTCACTGATAAGTGGATATTAGCCAAGAAGCTGTGAATATCCAAGACACAATTCATATATCAAATCATTCCGGCTTGATGCAGCATTGTAGGGAATTACCAAGACAGAATTAGGAGGGGGTTGATTGGAGAAAGGGCCGAGGGAATAGGGCTTATGGGACTTATGGGGAAAGGGGAACAGGGAAAGGGAAAATCATTTGGAATATAAACAAAGAATATAGAAAATAAAAAAGAAAAGAAAAAAAGAGGAAGGAAAACAAATATTGTCTACCTCCTTCTCTGGCCACCATGGTGGTCTGGTTTCCAGGGACTTTTGCAATAATTGCATAAAAACTTTGTACTGCTAAGACAATTCCATTAGTGAACAAGTGTATTACTGCCATTAATTTCCTGGGAACAATTCTTGACTCAAATACTTCTTGGCCACTGTAAAGCTTAGAAAACAGCATATCAAAACTGATTTCATTATATTGACCTTGTTATTTAGACTTTAAGATGTAAATTTTTTTATTCCCCTGATATAATTGTCTCTGAGGCTTGCTGCCTCAGTTTGCCAATCCAGCCCAAGTTCTGCAAGCTCCTAGTCTCAGTACAAATGTAAGGGTAGAATGTTTTCAGCCTCTGAGACTTGCTGCTGAATAAGTTTATTCTTTCTAGTTCTTTCTGACCTTTGGCTGGCTAGTTCATCTCAGTTACTCTGGCTCAAACTTCTCTCCAAGCTCACTTATTCAATCTGGCCTTTCTCTTAGCCACAAATTCCTATACTTGGCCTCAAAGTAACTCTAGTAATTTTTCCAACTTTTCTGGATCCTTTTCATTCTATTGCTCATTCTGTCTTTAACTGTGTCTATCTTGTTCTGTCCTCAATCTGTGAAACTCTCTTGGTAAAACTGCCTTTGTCACGCTCAATGTGGCACTCTCCTTTCCCTCTCAACTCAACTGTATTGTTTCCCATGAACTCTACTGCGTTCCTGTACTGTATTCTCTTCTTCTCTACTCTCTCTCCTTTATGAAGCTTCTCTTTCCTTTTTCTCCTCCTGAGAGTTGGGCATATCCTATTTTATTCTTAACAGGATCAAATCATGCTCTGATTTGTCACATTTTCTGCCACTCAATTAGACGTCACTTTCAAACATTGGGGACCTCCTTCTACAAACTAACTTTATCATTATTATTTGGCACTAAAGGTGACTATGAAGGGCATGTCTGTATTCCAGCCAGAAGGATTAGAACTATGTGCTAAGGGTGGAGACTAGAAGTCTGGGCTTCTAAGGTATCTTAAAGGACCCTCAACTCTGGGTGAGAATGACTTTATTTCCACCCAGAATTTTACACTTATTCACCCAAATCAAGTGTTTAGCTTAATGGAGTCCCACTTCCCCATGTCTATGATGAAAGCAGAGCTGAATAAAAACGAGATATTAGGATTGTCTTTCTCAGTCAAGCAGCTCTCAGTGCAGGGTGAAAGTTAAGACTCTTACTCATTCTGTGATCATGTACTGGAGCATTACTCATCAGAGAGGGGGTCCAAGTCCTCCTTAGCTAGCCTGCATCTTCCTATGCTTCTACTGGACAAGCCCAGTTGCCTCTCAATTTTATCTTCAGTTCAAGTTCTAAGAGCAGCTGTGGTAAGTGGCTTTCAGCAATATCTGAAACTACCCTGCCTAGGAGCTGAGATGATGCCTACAGCAAACTATAATAGAAAATGGAGTTCATAGGCAAAATCCATGCATTAAAAAGAGAATAGTCCTATGTGTTCAAACATTAGGCTTTTTGCCATCTGTAGCTGCCTCCAGCCTGAAGCTGGTAAAGCCAGGCTGACTGAATGCTTTCACGTGGCTTCAAGCCTTGGCTGCTTTTCTCTTGTCAGAGCCATATAGTCTCATTTAAGACTGAAGGAGAAAAGGGGGCATCCCAAGACACTGCAGAATTTGTTTCTGGACCAATATGGCTGAAGGAGATTTGCAAAAAACATTCCTTGCTCTAGGCCCACATACTTTGTTTTCTCTCTCACAACTTATTGGCAGTCTGGGCCATTTCATCTAATCAATAAATAAAGCCCAGTTAAGCCACACTTATTTCTAGAAGCAAATAGCAATCAGTGCATCAGTGTGTGAGCATAGGCTGTGTCCATCACCTGAATCAGTAAACAGTACAGGCCACTGCTGTAAGAACTGTGTCGGCAGAGAAGCAGGTGCGTCAAAAGCAAGCAGGCAGACAATCCTATAGACAGGATGCCATGAATAATTACCCAAAGCCTAAGTTCCACTCTGCATGTCATGAATTAAAATATACAATAACCTGCTTCTCTGGTTTATTGTCCTTTTTCTAAGACTTTGTTGTCTTTAGTGTTTATGTGCTAATGATTCAAAAACTGTTAAGTTTAAGAATCATTTTCTTATTGTTTATTCCAGGAACTTTTACATGCCTTATTTTATTTATACTTACACTGAGTAAAAAGGAACTCAAGTTTACAGTGATGACTAGTGCTTCATTTATTAGTTAATTTCAAGTTTATTGTAATAGTTTGGTTGCTTTTTTACCTCTCAGCTTCACTGTAATCTCCTTAAAGACACAGAACAAACCTCATGGACCTTGAGGTCTTCATGAAACTTTGTTTCATAGGCACTCAGTAAATTTTTGTTGATTGAATGATTGAACTAATGGAGTTTAAGATGGATTTGTCTTCTAGGTAGTTTGTATCTCGTGCTATACACTTGTCCCCTAAAGGTAATGTTACCTGGGTTTTGTTTTCCTGAAATGAAATCAAGGAACCCTGCTAAGGAAAAAGCTCCTGACATTGGACAAGCTTTTGTGAATCTTTGAGCTTTGTTTCCTTCATGAAAAAAAAAAAAAAGAAAAAAAAACTTTAAATGATCCTGTATATCTAAGCTTCTGGAGAGCTGTCTCTGGAAAGAGTATTTCTTGGCTCACTGATATAGCTCCCCATCTTTTTTGCTGTATTAGATTTCTGAAATACAAGATCTTTTAAGCCATAAATATAATTCACTTTTTATATGAATGCCAAATCCTTTGTCACCTCCTTGCCATTATGAAATGCATTACTCTTCACAGAAGAGCTTAGATACAGTGACTATATAACTAGAAATTACAGCTCAAAATCAAGATTTAAATAAAGAAAAGTTTCCTTAGAAATTGCAATTTATTAATACATAGTTGAATGTAGAGTTACTCAAAATTCACCTTTGTATAGATCATATATATCATGAGTTCAGGAAGAAACATGTCTTGTTCACTGAAGCAGACTTTCTGGAAATTTTCATGAAAATATGTGTTCATGACTGCTTTAAATACAATCACAGTGATGCTTTTTAAAACTAAGAGTAGTATGTGGGGTTTGAGGGATTTTTAAAATAAATACCACAAGTTACACAGTCTGAACAATGATGTTTAGATTAGATCTCATAGTTCTGGCTGCTATAGTTCAAAACACATAATCAAGTTAACTATATCTACAAGCTTTGAAGGAAGGAAAAAAGTCGCAGGCTTTCATCCTGGGTTTACAAATGAGTTGATCTCTGTTTACATTTTTCTTTTTTCTTTTCTTTTTTTGTAACTTATATGTCTATTTTATATTCTCCTTTCACTATAATTATAATTATAGCATTTCTTTTTCCCACTTTCCCAGTCCCTTCCAGAAAACCCTCCCTGATCTCCTTCAAATTCATAAGCATCTTTTCTCACTACAGGTATTTATTTATTTATTTATTTATTTATTTATTTATTTCAGGTTTGGACAGTGTACTCTGAAAGATTGCTATTCAGGAATAGAAAGAAATATAAATAGAAGGTTGGCATATTGAAGAACACAGAAGTGAGCACAGGATTTCTGGTTTGCCCAAAGCAGACAGCTGGTGCCCTGGCAAAGGTTGATGCTTAGGATTGTAGAACACATACTTCAAGGCAATGGAAGACACCATCTCTCAGTGCCATAGTGCTTAGTGAATCTGCAATTTATGAGTTTCTTACAAAATAAAATTTGTTTAGACTATTATTTAATTTATTCATTTTATAGAATGATACCTTGCAAAATGGTAAAACCGCTCTGGAAATCAGTTTGGCGGTTCCTCAGAAATTTGGGCATGTCACTTCCAGAGGACCCTGGCATACCACTCCTGGGCATATACCCAGAAGATTCCCCTGCATACAATAAAGACACATGCTCCACTATGTTTATAGCAGCCTTGTTTATAATAGCCAGAAATTGGAAGGAGCCCAGATATCCCTCAAAGGAGGAATGGATACAGAAAATGTGGTATATTTATACAATGGAATACTACTCAGCAATTAAGAATAATGAATTCATGCAATTTGTAGGTAAATGGTTAGATCTGGAAAATATCATCCTAAGTGAGTTAACCCAATCACAAAAGAATACACATGAAATGCAATCACTGATAAGTGGATATTAATGAGCCCAGAAGCTCTAAATACTCAAGGCACAATTAGCAAGTCAAATAAATCCCAAGAAGAAGAAAGAGAGGACCCTGGGCCTGTAAAGATTGGATCCAGTTTTGTAGACCCAGAGCAGAGAAATCTGGGGTGGGGGTGGGGGTGGAGGTATGATTGAAGAATAGTTGGGGGGAGAGGAATTATGGGACATATGGTGGGGGGAACTGGGAAAGGAGAAAGCCTTGGGAATGTAAACAAAGAATATAGAAAATAAAAATTAAAAAAAAGAAAACAGAATTAAAATTGATGCATCGTGCTTAAATAGTTTATGAATACATTATTTTATTTTTGTAATATATCATTATATACAATAAATTTGATACTATAAATGTAAGTACTGGAAAAATATAAATTAATGACAATTTTTTCCTATTATATTTTATGATGAAACTGTATTTTTAAATTAATGTGCTTCTTTGGACAATCGGAGCCATAACTACTGTGACACTGCCCAAAATGGAGATTATGAGAATTATACTCTAGGAATTTGTGGAAGATAGGAATGCCCTGACACTGCTATCCTGTCCTTGGGTTTGAATTAAGCCTGAAGTCAGTTTACTTGATAGACCTTGTGTCTGAGAATCAAAGTACCTGAGAATAAAGACAATTGGCCATTTGTGTCTGCCCCAAACTCCAGGGCAAAACTAATAATCAACAAGTAAGTGGTATCCTGTTTTACAGCTGCCCTGGAATCTGGCTAACAATTAGGTAGCAGATTTGGATTGCAAGATGGTACAACCACTCTGGAAATCAATATGGCGGTTCCTCAGAAAATTGGGCATGACACTTCCAGAGGACCCAGTCATACCACTCCTGGGCATATACCCAGAGGATTCCCATGCATGCAATAAAGACACATGTTCCACTATGTTCATCACAGCCTTATTTATAATAGCTAGAAACTGGAAAGAACACAGATGTCCCTCAACGGAGGAATGGATACAGAAAATGTGGTATATTTATACAATGGAATACTACTCAGCAGTAAAAAATAATGAATTCATGCAATTTGTAGGCAAATGGTTGGATCTGGAAAATATCATCCTAAGTGAGTCAACTCAATCACAAAACAATGCACATGAATTGCAATCACTGATAAGTGGATATTAGTGAGCCCAGAAGCTCTGAATCCTCAAGACACAATTAGCTAAGCAAAAGATTCCCAAGAAAAGGGATGGAGAGGACCCTGGTCCGGAAAAGACTAAATCCGCTTTTGTAGGACTGTATCAGAACAGAGAAATGGTGGGGAGGGGGTGATTGGGGAATGGGGGGGAGAGGACTTATGGGACATATGGTGAGGGAGGAACTGGAAAGGGGAAAGCCTTTGGAATGTAAACAAAGAAAATAATTTTTAAAAAGGAGAAAAAAAAGAAGAATCTACATTTCCAGGGAAGTCCTACAAAGAGAACAGAGCAGGGTGTCATTTCCCTCAGAGCCTGGCCCTTCAGTGAGTCCTGTACTCCCAAGCTTCTACTTACCCCTCCTTTCCATAGAGAGCAAAGCCTCAGCTTCACTCTGTGACTTCCACAACTATAGTGTTGTCTTCCATTAAGTTTCATGTGATACATTATTAAGACAAAACCCTCTTGAGCCTCACAGAGTTTAGTAAAAAAAATGCTTTTTATTGTGAGTAGAGTCCATTAGTGTGGGATTTCACAGGGATTTAGTGTCTTATCTGTTTGTACTTGCACTGCCTAGTCTTTAACTAATAGAGCTTACAATAGCCTTTCATTTTTGAAACTCATCACTTTTATTTATTTGTTTGTTTTATTTTAATTCATTTTATTTCCAGATCACATCCCCCCTCTCACCTCTCTTCTTAGTTCCGTCCCTACAAATCCTTCAGTCCATTGCCTACTCCCCTTCTCAGAAAAAAAGGAGCTCCCTTCAGGCACCACTTTACCCTGGGGCATCTAGTTCTAGCAGATCTAGGCACACCCTCTTACATTAGGGCTCAAAAAATCAGTCCCAGTATTGGAGAAGGGATTCCAATGGAAGAGAACAGAGACCTAGGCAACCCTTGTTCCTCCTGCAGGGGAACCACATGAAGACCAAGCTGCACATATTCCATAAATGTGAGAGCTCCCATAGTCCCAGATTAACTGACTCTGTGGGTCTTCTTGTGGTTCCACGACCCCTCTAACATGATCACTTCTATTCACTTTCCTCCAAGACACCCCAGGCTCTGCCAGATGTTTGGCTGATTGGTTGCTGCATTTGCCTCCATCCACTGTTGGATGAAACCTCTTAGGAGACAGTTATGCCAGGGTTCTGTCTGAAAGCCTAGCAGAGTATTATTAATGGTGTTGAGGGTTGGCTCGTTTACATGGAATGGGTGTCAAGTTGGGATAGTCACTGGTTGGTTGTTCCCTCTGTTTGTGCTCTATCTTTATCCGTGCACATATTGTATGCAACACAAATTTTGGGTTGAAGGTTTTGTGGTTAGAATACCCCCTCCCTCTTCTGCTAATCCTGTATGACTACAGAAGGTAGCCATTTATGAAATGATTTACATTTTAAAGCTTCAATTCTGAATTTTGAAAAGGGAAATCCCAGTTGTACCCTGACTGACAGGGTCATGGTGGTAATTAAAGGCTGATGAGTGGAATAGTTCAGAACAAAGCCTGCCACATAATAATGGCTCAACTCAATGTCCTTGATTTAAAGACAAATCAGATTACAACTTGAGAGTTTGGCCTCTTCATCCTCTCTCTGAGACATGTTTCACACAGCTATATGGGGTTTGTTTCTTAATCTCCAAAGTTTTAAATTGGGTTTGATGCTGTAAGCTGATTAGAATTTTCACATCTTAAGAATATACTCTGCAAAAGGACATATGTGACACTTTTTTTCATGTGGATTAATGTGTCTTAGACTTTTACAAATAAATGATACTTTATTTCTGCAGTCTGCTTATTTCTACTTTTCAATTTATTAGAGAATTATTTATTGCATTTAACAAGTTTTATTAATTAACTCTATATTTACTGTTAATAATGGAACAGAAAGAGCAAAATAAATTGATTATATTTATATAATAGAGCAACAATTTATGTATTTTCAAACATTAGATATTTATATATTTTCCATTTATTGAAAATAGTTTCTTTTCATAAATATACCCCCTGTATAGCCCTGTAACTTGCAAATATCATAGTTTGCTGGCAACTACAACTGCATTGATTCTCATACTTGCCATTGTATTCTTTTTCTGATAAAGACATAAAAAGCCCGATTACTCTCAATCAAATTGTCACAGCCTTGTTTGCTTGTCTCCACCCCCCCTAACCCAGTCTGATTTCATCCCATGAGGTTATATCAGGTGACCTGGTCCTGGTAAGTACAGATTTTTATAATGTCTAGCTGTGCGTCTCTACAGCTGTTCCAATCATCTACAGGAGAAAACTTCTCTGATGATAACTGATGGGTATAAATAACAGAATATCTTTAAGAATCATAGTTTTCATTCTTTTATCTTTTAGACAAGCATTTTTATCCTAGGTTTCTGGACTGTCTAATTTCTGGTTCTTGATAACCCAACAGTGTCAAGCATAGGTTCTGTCTTGTGGAGTAGGTCTTAAGTCAAATAAGACATTGGTTGCCTACTTCCAAAAGTTCTGTGCAGGCAAGACATAGCATAAGTAAATGTTTTTGTGGCTGAGTTATTATTTATGTTCCTCTTTTCATAGCCTCTATTACCTTTCCACATTAAAGACAATACAATGTAAGAATGAAGACTCTGAGTGAAAGGGTTAACTCAGAAACTTTAAAAAGGTCAAAGGCTAAATTACATTCCTTAGACTGGGGGGTGGGGGGGGGAGTCTGACCTAAGGGTAGGGACACATTTTGAAAGACAGACCTTTGGCCACTTACCTCATCCCCTATAGACTAATCTGTTTAAAGGTTCTACCAATCACATTGTAACTAATGGTGGTTGCCCTGAGGACTGTACAGGTCTTTCTCTCTCCATGTGCAGATTGACCCCAGCATGCTGGAAATTAAATAAAAATTCCTTTTGCGATTTGCCTCAATTCCTGTCTCTGCATGGTCTACTCAGGGGTTCTCTCCAGTAAGTTAAGACTCCCCTAAGTCTCACACAAGTAGGTACCAGCTCTATTTCTAAATGTTAAGTAAATTTTGAGTTGTGTGGATGTTGTCTTCAGCAATGGGGCTCCACTGTCAGTGTGCAGAGAGCAACCTATTATCTTTTTGACAACCTTGGTTATTTGAAGATTTCCATGGGAACCTATTGGCCAATAACTCAATTGAATAGAACCCAGTCCCAGTATTGGAAGGCTAGTTTAGTGAGAGCCTGCCACCTTCATGGTCATGGAAGGAATGGTGATTCCTGTCCTTGGAACATAGACAAAAGGGAATGGGCCTCTGAGTGTTGACAATTGCTGGGTGAGAGGTTTGTAATAATTTATTTTTCTCCTTATGGAAATATTCTTCCTGTCAAGGTTATCAGGCAATGTCCTCTCTGTCAAGGTTAATGACTCCATGCTAATCAGGAGGCTAGGGTGTGTCTATGCCTTTAGCAAAAAATGGTTAACACTCTGACCTTTGGGATAACCCTTAAGGTTGTAGGAAAGAACTCTGAAAACATGAGTTCAAAAGTATATAATTTCTCAACTAGGAAAATATAAACATGTAAAATGAATAGACCTCCAAATAATAATAAAATAAAATAGGCACTATGAGCCAGCTTCTTAGAAAGATATTAAGAAAGGAGATAAAGAGAATTGGGGTGTTATAACTGCCCAGCAAGATGTCACCTGGCTAAGTCTTGTGCTTACAAAGGCAGGAACATTTCTGGGTTCAAGATCAGCCAGGGACAGAGCTAGTTTCAGCTCAAGTGTAGCAGAATAATGATATCAGAGTAGGATCTTCCCCAACTACTTTATTTTCTCTGCTTACAAAGGCAAGTAGGTCTTTGGATTTATTTGCAATGTTTAAAAAAAAAGAGGACTTGTTGTTTTATTCTAAGATTCAAGGGGCCAAGGTCATGAAATGCTGATTCTTGGGATGGTTAAGAGGAAACCTGGAGTAAGTTGATATGGCTGAATTGATATGTAAATAAAAGATTGGGCTTTTGGTTGGCATGAGCTAGGTAACAGAGAGTCATATTAGTTTTTTCTTGGAAAGTTTTTCTAGCAAAAACTGAGCTGTCTGGAGATCTCAAGAAAGCAAACATGCTGTTTTTGAATTTGTTCTAACAGGATTTCTGATTTATGTTAGAAAATCCACGGAGAGTGAACTTAACACTTAGAATTTTTTGTAGTCCTTTTAAAATTTAAATTTTCTCTAAGAGGAATTCTGACCTTCACTTGAAATCAATACACATGAAATGCAATCACTGATAATTGGATATTAATGAGCCCAGAAGCCCTAAATACTCAAGGCACAATTAGCAAGTCAAATGATTCCCAAGAAGAAGAAAGGAGAGGACCTTGGGCCTGAAAAGATTGGATCCAGTTTTGTAGGAGAGTATCAGAACAGAGAAATGGTAGGGGGGGGTAATTTGGGAATAGTTGTGGGGGGAAGAAGACTTATAGGACATATGGTGGGGGGAACTGGGAAAGGGGAAAGCCTTTGGAATGTAACAAAGAATATAGAATAAAATAAAAAGAGCAAACACAGCTCTTTACATTTTTTTCCTAGCAGCTACCCAGAGAGAATTGCTTGGAGAGTGAGCACAACTTTTTTAGCCTTTTTTTTTTTCTAGAAAAATCTAAGAGTTTTAGTAGCAGCTTTTCAGACTTTCTTCAGAAAACCCATGATCTGTCCAGAGAGATTTTGAATTTTTCTAGCATGAGAGAGCTATCTCAAGCAGGGTATATTCTGAGCTGTCTTGAGCAGAGAGCTGTCTTTAACAAAATGCAATCTCAAACAGACTGCAAAGCCAAGGGCTATCTAAGGAACTGATTAGGGAGGTTCTCAAGTAGACTTCAAGGCTGTCAGTTTGCACAGCATCATTTGACTTTGAGTAATTTCTTTTGCTGCTCCCAAACACCTCTTCCTCAGAACCCCTCCAAGCTGAGGTTGGTCCATGCCAATGAACAGATGGAACTCTGTATCCCCCATTATTAGGGGACCTCATTTGGATCACCTTCATACTTTTAGGAAGTTTCCACTATGCTAGGTTTCTATAACATCCTTTTAATGCCCCCAAATTCTGGGTATCTCTCCTATAATTTACTCCCTCATCTATATATCATCTCTCCCTTCTCATCTGATGCTCTCATTCCTACTTCCACCCCTAAAATCTGTTTTATTTTATCCTCTCAGGGAGGTCAATATGTCACCCCTAGCATATTCCTTTATACCTAACCTCTCTGGGTCTACAGACTGTCAGTAGTTTTTGATTTACTTAATGGCTAATATTTCCATAAAAGTGAATATATATCATATTTACCTTTCTAATCTAGACTATTTTTGTAACCCAGGATGGAATTTTTTCTACTTGCATCCATTAGCCTGCATATTAAATGACTTCATTTGCTTTTAGCACGTAACACTTTATTGGGTAAAAGTGTATCACTTTTTTTTTTAACCTATTCCTCTACTGAGGGACATAGAGGTTGTTTTTAGTTCCTGGCTATTATCAATAAAGCATCAATGAACATAGTTGACCTACTGTCTCTGGAATAGGGTTGAGTGTCCATTTGGGACTATGCCACAGAGCTGTATATCAGGGTTTTCAGGCAAATTGATTGCCAAATTTCTGAGGAAGCTCCATACTGATTTCCACAGTTGTTGTACAATGTACTCGAACCAGCAAAAGATAAGAGTTCTTTCCAGGCAGTGGTAGCTCATGCTTTTAATCCCAGCACTTGGGAGTCAGAGGCAGGCAGATTTCTGAATTCCAGGACAGCCAGGGCTACACAGCCCTGTCTTGAAAAACCTGTATCTATCTCTATCTCTATCTCTATCTCTATCTCTATCTCTATCTCTATCTCTATCTCTATCTCTATCTCTATCTCTATCTCTATCTCTATCTCTATCTCTATCTCTCATCTCTCTCTCTTTATCTATCTATCTATATATCTATCTATCTATCTATCTATCTATCTATCTATCTACAGAGAGAGAGAGAGAGAGAGAGAGAGAGAGAGAGAGAGAGAGAGAGAGAGAGAGAGTTCCCCTTGCTCTACGTTCTCACCAGCATGAGCTGTCACATGTGACATTTGTTTTAGGCATTCTGACACTTTTAAGATAGAATCTCAAACTAGTTTTATTTTGTATTGCCCTGGTAGCTAATGATGTTCAGCATTTAAGTATTGCTCAGCCATTTAATATTTTTCTTTTAAGAATTCTGTTTATGTCTGTATTACATTTTAAAATTAGATCATTTGTTTTTTGTTATTTCTCTCCTTGAGTTCTTTATATATTTTTTATATTAGTCCTCTATCAGATGCGGAGTTGGTTAAAACATCTCTTTTGATGCTGTAGGTTGTCCTTTTGCCTAACGGTTTCCTTTGTTTTACATCAGTTTATTAGTTGTTGATCTCAGTGCCTGACCTATCCAGAGTTCTGTCCAAAAGGCTGAATTCTGTATCAGTGTGCACTTTTATCTTCTATCAGGCTCAGTATATCTGGCTTTATGTTGAGGTCATTGATCTACTTGGATTTAAGTTTTATGTGAGGTGATGTATATGGATCTATTTGCTTTATTCTACATACACACATCATGTTTAAGCAGCACATTTGTTAAAGATACTAGCTCCTTTCCAGTATGTATTTCTGGCTTCTGTATCAAAAATTGGGTGTTTATAGGTATGGAGGTCTTTATATCTGGGCCTTCAGTTATATTTTCTTGATCAATATATCTGTTTTTATGTGAACACCATGTGGGGTTCTGCAATACAACTGAAAATTAGGAATAGTAAGATTTTGAGCAGTTTTGTTTTTGTTTGTTTTGTTTTTATTGTTCAGGATTGTTTTAGCTATCTTGGTGGGCTTTGTGTGTGTGTGTGTGTGTGTGTGTGTGTGTGTGTATGTGTGTGTGTGTGTGTGTGTGTGTGTGTGTATGTGTGTGTGTGTGTGTGTGTGTGTGTGTGTGTGTTAAGTGAAGCTGAAAACAGTGTTTCAAGATATGTGAATTGTGTGGGAATTTTAATAAGGTTTGCACTGAATGTGTAAATTGATTTTGGTAGGGCGATCACTTTTGCCTTTGCTAATCCTACCATTTCATGACCATGTGAGATCTTTCCATCTTCTGATATTTTCAATATCTTTTTTCAAAAACTTGAAGATTTGATCATATAAGTCTTTCACTTGCTTAGTTAGAACTGCTCTAATATAGATTAGATTATTTGAGTCCATTGTTAAAAATATTGCTTCTCTTATTTCTTTTATTGTTAAGTTGTTATTTGTACATAGAAGGACTACTGCTTTTTGTAAGTGATTTTTTTTACCCATTTACTTTGTTGAACACATTTATTAGCTGTAGGAATTCACAGATGAAATTTTAGGGTCACGTGTATACTATCCTATTATCTGCAAACAAAGATACTTTACTTGATCCCTTTCACCTGTTATTGCTCCAGCTAAGGCTTCAATCACTACATTGAATAGACATAGAGAGAATGGACAACTTTGTTGTCTTATTTCTGATTGTAGTGAAATTGCTTTGAGATTTTCTCTCTTTAATTTGTTCTTGGATATAGGTTTGGTATAAACTGCCTTGGTATATTCAGATATCCCCCTTGTATCCTTATTCTCCCCGGGACTTTTATCATGAAGAGGTGTTAGATTTTGGCAAAGCCTTTTCTGCATCCACTGAGATTATTATGTGAGTTTTTTTTTAAATTTAATTTGCTTATATGGCAGACTACATTTATTTATGTCTATATATCACAGCATTCCAGCATCTCTGGAGTGAAGTCTATTTTATCATGGTATGGCGGGTGATCTCTTTAATTTTTTTGATTTGATATGCAAATATTTTATTGAGAAATTTTGTGCTCATAATTATAAGGGAAATGGTCTGTGAATTTTTTGGGAGGGGTTGTTCTTTATATGGTTTGGATATCAAGATAACTGTTACCTAAGACAAAGAATTGGGCTGTTTCTACAGTTTTCATTATGTAGAACAATATGAGGCATATTGGTGTTTACTCTTCAAAGAAAGTCTGGTTAAATTCTGCAGGAAAACCACTGGCCCTGAATTTTTCTTGATTAGGAGATTTAGCTATTCTATTCCATTATAAGACATAGGTCTGTTTAAATTAAGTTCTATTCCATTATAAGACATAGGTCTGTTAAATTAAATCAACTAGTATGATCTTGATTTAACTTGGTAGCTGGCATATGACAAGAAACTTATCTACTTCTTTTAGAATTCTACTTGGATGGAAAACAATTTTTTAAAGTGTATCATTATCTGAGTATCATAGATGATTGTTGTTATTTTCCCCTTTTCATTTATGATTTGTTTATTTTGATATTTTCTTTTTGCTTTTTATGTATTATGGATAAAAATTTTTAGCTTGTTTTTCTAAAGAAAACAACCCTTTCTTTCATTGGTTGCTTGTATTATTCTCTTTTTTTCCTATCATTTATTTTTTAAATCTGGATTTTGATTATTTCTTGTAGACTGCTGCTCTTGGGTATAGTGCCTTCTTTTTGTCACTTTTGCTTTTATGAGATCTCTCCTGTTGTGTAATGTAGGCACTTAGTGCTATGAACTTGTCTCTTAGAATCTCTTTCATTGTCTCCTATAAGTTTAGGTAT
This sequence comes from Apodemus agrarius, assembly GCA_964023405.1. NCBI lineage: Eukaryota > Metazoa > Chordata > Mammalia > Rodentia > Muridae > Apodemus > Apodemus agrarius. The sequence goes on from OZ030012.1 coordinate 14,821,522, forward strand.
CATGTGTGTTAATTTCTGTAATATTCTAGAATGCCTTTAATTTCTCTCTTTATTTGTGTCTTGACCCATTTTTCCTTTAGTAAAGTTGTTCAGTTCCTATGATTCTGTAAGGCTTTTGTTGTTGATATTTAGCTTTAATTTATGGTTGTCTGATAGAATCAGTGTTACTTTCAATGTTTTTATCTGTTGAGAATTGCTTTATATCCTAGTATGTGATCAATTTTAGAGAAGATATATTCTTTTGTGTTTGGATGAAATATTCTGTAAATATCTGTTATGTCCATTTGTTTTATAATGTCTGTTAGCTTCTGACTTTCTCTACTTACTTTTCATCTGGATGATTTATGAATTGATGAGAGTGGTGTATTGAAATTTCCTACTCTCATTTTTTGCTACATTGTCTTAGCACTTAGCTAAGACTTCAAGAACTATATTGACCAAGAGTAGAGAGTGGACACACTTGTGTCTTGTTTTCAAACACTTTGAGCTGTGAAATTCTATCTTCTGTTCATGACATAGCTAGCACATACATCAACTCAAAACAGGTGGGTTACTTAAGTAAGACCTGCTCAAGATTAAGCCAGTCTTGTCAGAATTCAAGTACAGAGTATGTATATGTCCTCAACATCCAACAACTAAATGAGGAGCTTTTGGAAATTTATGAATGCCTAAAGATGGTCACTCTTCTTTATGAATTTGGGCATTAGTAAGTTTCCCATGCCCCTCTTCTTGTACCCACACTCATGTGTGCATGATCAAAATTAACTGCGCTCAGTAGAATAACAATCACAACAATAGACAAGGGCATGATGAAGTCAGGAGGAAGAGAAGATGTAGGAGGTCACATAGGAAATTGGAAAGAGGGAGTAGCAGATTGATAAAATCAGTAAACATACATGTATAAATTTATGGGATTTTCTAATATTATTATTTTTAAAACTCTGTCTTTTGTGTTATTTGCGCTGACCATGAAGTTGGCTGTGAATGTGAGGTTACCCAAATACTGCATTTTGTTCTCAAGCACAGTTGTCCAAAAGAGTGTCTGGAACTGGCTATTTGATCTAAGTCTGTGATAGGAAAGGAAGTAAATAGTAAAAACACAATATTTTTGAGGACAGTTTAGAAGGTCAGCCACTACCAACTCCAGCTTTCAGAAATGTGGTATGTTAGGTTTGGGGATCTCCAAATTCATGATATATTTTTTTTAATTTTTATTTTTATTTTCTATATTCTATGTTTACATTCCAAAGGCTTTCCCCAAAACCATGTATTATTTTTAAAATTTATTTCAAAGCAAAGGTTGTTATTTGACATTATTTCTTGAACAGTGAAATAAATGCTCGAGGTAGCTGGTTTTCTGCAATCGTGAAAGAGTTGAGTTTTTAGGACCTTCTTCAGTAGATGGAAAACCTTCTTCAGTTTTCCACAGTGACATTCATATTTAGGTTTTTTCTATTTTCATTTTGTTGTTTTTTTTCCAAAGTGGTTTAGAGATAACTATATTTCCCCATGCTTAATAACTTAACCACAAGAGTACATGTCCTGAGCACATGGGGAATCCAGTCTGTCTGGTCGTGCTTGACATGCTCTTCTTCATCTTGTCACCAGTGATAGAAATGAGTAGCAAATACTATGCTATTTTTCTTTATTATTAAATTTGTAGAGAAATATCTCATGAGCACAGTCCATGTTCACTGCACCACTGGATTTTAGTACTTACTGCAGTATCTGAAATAAAATAGAAAGAAACTAAGTATTTGTGTAGTAGAGAATAGAGTACCTAAATTTAGCTGTCCGGCAGCCACAGTGAACTAGGCAGACCTGGAAGGAGAGCTGGGGATGAAAGAGAAAGACTGCCAAGAGAAAATAATGAGTCAAAACGAAGTTCTTTCTGTTCAAGGCTCCAAGTTTAATGTTCAGCTCTGAATATATAGGGGGAAAAAGCCAAAGACCAGTCCTTTGTTTGCTGGACTGGGTTGCAAAGTGAGCTGAGCTCAGTGGGCAGTCTGTTTCTTGCAAGAAGCTGCAGGTGGGCAAGGCAGGAGTCTTCCATTTAGGTCAGAAGACTCCACTCAGGATGGCCAGAAGACTGATTGTGGCAGACAATTAAGGTCTGGTTAGCCCTGCTTGCTCAAGGCCAGGGGAAGGTCACATTTAAAATTTATGCTTTTATGTGTAAACAGTGCATGTTTGAACCTGTACTTATACTTTAGAAAAATATTATCCAGAATTTTTACAGTGATCATCGCTGAATGTCATAACTTTGTTGGTAATTAGATTTTAAATCTTTGTTTTGTCTGTCTTTCAACTGCTTTTAAGATTAACATTAATTGTATTTTGTTGCTACCATAGCAACATTTAAGATTCTAGGAATCTTATAAAGTGCAAACATTCATGTTTCACAGATCCAGAGGCTAGAAAGTCCAGAAAATATGCTGGCATTGTGTCTGATGTGAGCTTTCCAGTTAGGTCCTCACATGAGAAAGACGGCAGTCAGTGTTATCTCCTCATGTGGTGGCAGATGAAAGTGCCTTGTAAAAGCAAGGGATTTTTCTGTCCTTATACTTGCTTTGAATAATGACATGGAGACCTTTATATTTATGAAAAGCTTCAGGCACTAGGCAGGACAGATTCTGAGCTATTCTAACCTGACAACCCTGGTCTGACCTACTTCCCAGAGGCATGGCCAGTCATCTGATATCTTGGTCTTGACATGGCACTTTCTTCACTTGTTTACAGATGATGATTCTTCTACTTCCATATGAGAACCTTTCCTTCTCTCTAGGCATTCAAGTGTCAGGTTCTGATTCACAGAAAAGTTCGTCAGATAGATATACTGGGTCAAAAGATTGAAGATGGATGCTCCAATGTTGCAGAGAAATTGGGTGACTGTCCAGGCAGTCAGATCTCCCTGTCATTTCTTGTTTTGGAAGCTGCCTGTTCTGTACTTCCTGTTTACACCTGTAATAGCCTTCTCAGCACTCTGATGGAGTTGAATAATATACAGTTATAGTCTCACAATTAAGCTTAAATTGTTAAGGATTTAAGAAAGTATTTTAAAATCTAAAATGATATGTATAGATTGATAAATACAAGTTATCATAGAAAGGGATTTAAGTACAGAACTTTAAACTCACCAAGATAAGATGGATAATAGAGTACTTTCTCCAAGATTGCTATGTATTAATGGACTAGACATTAGAATGTAATTCTTACCAGATACTTTTCATAATTGTTCTTACAGTATCAAGTTTTTAATGTAAAAGAGACTTTTATTGGACTAAAAGAGATAGATTTTGGAGGTTGTTTTTCTGTACTTTGTATTCATATGCTGATTTCTGTACCCAAAGATCTGGTTGTAGTCTGAACTTTGCTATGACTCAGGTTTTTTTGTAAAACATTGTTCTTTGTCGCTTCTTGATTAGTTAAGAAATGATGTGAATAACCTATAGCTTGTCAAGAAAGATGGACTTTTATGTCCCAAGAGTGAGAGCGGGTATCAGGGGTAACAGGGAGTTACCATCAGGACATAAATAAAGAAGGAGGTTTCAGAGTGAGATTCAGATGGCAGGTAATGGGGAGTAGGGCAGGCCAGCATTGTCAGGTTAGAAAAGCTCAGAATCTGCCAGAGAGTGTCAGACACTTACAATAAATATAAATGTTTATGTGTTATTATTTAAGAGCAGGGACATGCAGAGAAAAGCCCCATATTTTTATATGGCCTACAGAGTACAAACAAGGTGTCTTCATATGAAAGGACAAAGACAAGCTGCATCCAGCCCTTAGATAAGAGAATTTATCATTTGCAGGGGCTCTGTCTTCATGACCTCACCTCCTAAACTTCACAACTCTTCATCGTACCAAATTTCACAGTGAGTAGAAGCATATGGATTATGGGACAGAGATTTCAACCATAAGATCTATATTTATTACATTCTTATTAAAATAGGTAATGATCGGATAGATTCTGTACTCTTAAAATATCAACAAAAATAGAAGGGATGAAAAATAAGTATTCAGTGGATACAATAATCCCTTGTCTAATTAGAAAATCATGCTAAATATGCATACCATCCAACACATGAAAGTAAAATGCCACATTCTTGTGTAGCTAAACATAGGAAAACATGAAATGAAGCAGTTGAAAGATGAAAGAATGAAACAGCAAGTGAAAGCTCATACTGTCTCTCCTATTATTTGTTGATTTCATTTAGATTGTCTTCAGATCTGTATATGTTTTATGAAGATTCTATTGTATTGGGTTTCTGTAATATTATTCAACTGACCCTTAATTTTAGCCATCTCTCTACATATTTTCTTGCTTCTCCCTCCAATTTCCCTCTTCATCTTCCCATTCCAGTCTACTCCCATCCATCCATAACCATCTATTCTATTTCTCTTTCTTAACAAGACCTATGTGCCTTCCCCCAGTACCTTATTCTGTACCTAACCTCAGTAGTAGTATGGACTGTAGCTTGGATATCATTGACTTAATAGCAAATATCTACATATAAGCAAATACATAGCATATTTGCTATCTGGATCTGGGTTACCTCCTTGAGAAAGCTTTTTTTTTCTAGTTTCATTCAATTACCTGTGACTTTTATGATTTCATTGTTTGAGCAGCTAAATATTGTTCCACTATGCAAATGTAACACATTTTCCTGATGCATACTTATGCTAAATTTTATTTAGGTTGTTTCAAATTTCTAGCTACTATGAATAGAGAAACAATCAACATGGATTTGTAATTGTCTCTCTCATAGGATCCTTTGGGTTTGTGTCTAATCTACCTGTGTCTTCAGGTAGATTAATTTCCATCTTTCTAAAGAACCTTCATATTGATTTCCACAGCTATACAAATTTGGACTCCCACTAGCAGCAGAGGAGTGTTCCACCTTTCTCCATGTCCTCACCTGCATAAGTTGTCATTTGTGTTATTGATTGTAAACATTCTAACAGATTTAAGATGAAATTTCGAAGTAGATTTGATTTGCATTTCCTTGATGACTATAGATGTTGGATATTTCTATAAGTGTTTCACAGTCATTTAAGTCTCTTCTTTTGAGAATTGTCTGCTTAGATTTGGTCATTTTGTTTTATTTTGTTTTTTGTTTTTCGAGACAGGGTTTCTCTGTATAGCCCTGGCTGTCCTGGAACTCACTCTGTAGACCAGGCTGGCCTCGAACTCAGAAATCCTCCTCTGCCTCTGCTTCCCAAGTGCTGGGATTAAAGCCGTTCACCATCACTCCCCAGTTATTTTCTTTATTTGCCAAATGAAGCTTCTAATACTGGGATTGCATTGCCACAGTGGTCCTATGAGAATCCCCAAACATTACAGGGTTTTTCCAGTTGCTTCACACAAACTAACAGTAAGGTAGAATTACTGAAGACAACATCTGTACAATGCATCGAACATAGAGATGTCAAGGTAGCTCATATACATAGAGAGAGCACCTCTATGTTCTACTGTCTTTGATATAGGAAAGTTAACTGCAGTATACCAAAAGAAAAATATAAATACCAACTCATTCACAAACCTTTTGATCTACAATGCTACTCTGCCTATAAGATATGTTAGTGTACACAAAGTGTGTATAAGTAACCAACCAAGGCCCACTCAAGGAGATGGAGTCCATATTGCTTGAGTGATCAAGAACCTGGGACTACTAGCCCATGGACCTAGGGCAAAATCAAACACTCTTGTTCTAAGGAAAAATAAATGTCAATAAATTGACTAATATATTCTTCAATATTCATATAAGAGTGCCTTGCTCATTCATCATTAGAGAAGCTTGCTCCTGCATTAGATGGAAACAAATACAGAAATCCACAGCCAGACACCATGCAGAGTGAGAGACTTAACATAAATGGAATATCTCTATCAAATATCTCCTCTTAGGATTCAGGGAACCCTGTGGAAATGGGGTTATAAAAATGGAACTAACTAGAGGGATGAGAACATCAAGAAAACAAGGACCTCTAAATAAACAGAATTAACACACATGTGAATTCAGATAGACTGTGGCCACATGCATAGAGCTCGCATTTGTCTGTACCAGGTTTTTGATGTATATTTTATAGCTTCCAGTTCAATGATTTCATGAGATTCCTGAAATGTGAACAAGTAAGTCTCTATCTGTTGAGTCTTCTGTCTCTTTATGTTTCTTTTGCTCATTTCCAATATAAATTAGTTTTTGTTTTACATATTACATTACATAACATTATATTATTTCTATTCATTTAGAAGCCTGTTTTCTAAGGAGAGACAGAAATACTCAGTCTGAGTGGGAGGGGAAGTGGGAAGGAACTGGGAGGAATAGATAGAAGAGAAATTATAATCACGATCTATTATGTGAAAAATATATTTTGATAAAAGGAAAAAGGAAATTCATGTGAATGTGAAACAAGTCATTAAAAGTATAAGACACTTTTATGAACACAAAGAAATATTGATTGCTTTGAACTTACTAGTAGTAGTCAAAGCAATCAGATATAACATCATAAAGACAATTGAAGTAAAATTATTAAAATTATTTTTATTTTGAAAAATGTGTTTTGAGAAAGAATAATAACCACACAGATCCATTATTTGACTTAAGTTGTGATCCATGATGGAGAAAAGTATATCTTGATACCAGAAGCTAAGGTCAAATTGAAACATCAGTGTGAAACCCTTTTTATATTATTAGGCTGTCTCTGATTCCAGAGATACACCTTGTACTAGTCAGCATGCTTACAGATAAAACTATAGTATATCTTATAAATTAGAACATTTCTGGAAAATAAAATTACTATGTACTAGGCCTAACCAAAGCTCCTTGTAACAATTTATGTCAAAAGGATAAAGAGATGCAGTAAGAACACCTGCAAGCATGTGGCGCAAGACCTGTGTGCCATGAAAATAGCTCAGGCAACTAAGATGTCACTCCCAGAGCTACACACACAATCCTGCCCTCATCTTAATTACTACTCGTTACATGTGTGTCAAAAATAGGTTTAAATATTACAGGAGTCTATTACATATGGGCAATGAAAGAGAACATCATGTCTAGAGCTCTCATTACCATTAAGCATACAAGATAAAGTATGAATGACAAGAGCATGAAAGGAATCTTGTTGGAAGGCTAGTTCTGAAAGCAGAGATGAGAAGAGCATAGCTGGTTCTTGCTGCCCTCAAGCAGATGGAACTGAGCACATGGAACCTATGACCTGATTCAATTGATACCCCAAGCATTGATCTAACCATGTACACAAAATTAATACAGAGCAAGACATGAATTTGTACACTAGGTTTTTTTTTTTTAGAGAATACTGCCAAAATTCATTTAAATACCAACCTTTAGAAATATCAAAAACAAAAGAGAATAGTGTTTACCAGTGATTTGGCAGAGCAAAAGATATGGAGTCATCATTGAGACCAGCAGGTAAATAACCCCTCAGATTAGAGGAGGAGTGGGGGTTGCAGATTCTTCTAGGGCATATTGAAAATATACTGAGAAAATTTTGTAACCTTCGCAGGCTTGCACATACAGCAAAGTGTCACTATACCACAGTAGGAGACATATCAAAATTCTTACTTTCAATCATAGTACGTGCACACATACATGCAGACACACACACAAAATCACATGTTATATATTAATTTATAAAACAAAATAGGTGTTTCACTGTTAGTTTCTAATATATGGAAAAGAATTTTAAAAGTCATGCCCTTTGTTACAAAGACACGTTACTTTCAATTATTATATGAATTTATTCTTTGAAAAGTATTTTAAAATACATACTTCATAATCGATATTGGGAAGATATAGATGCCATTAGTGAGAGCATATTCAGTCTAAATAAAATCTCATGTTTTAAAATGTCCTTTCATTATTTTTAAGTTAACTTACAATGTATCTGGCTTTCTTATAGTGTTTTTACAGTGACTTTGGTAATCTTGTCTTACTCCCTCCATCCAAGCCACATCCAATGTTGCATCTTTTAGGATCTGTGTGCTCTTTCATATTTGTTTATTCCTTTGCCATCCCTACATTTTCCCTTAATGCCCACTTTTGTCTAGTCTTACAGACTCATTATACTTTCAAGTTTCTAACTATATATTTGAAAATACAATAACTTAATCAAATTTTACATTTATCCCAATCCAGTTAAGAAAATGGCACTATATTTTTTAAGCAACTGCTAGAATAATCATTCAGCATTGACATAATGAAACATATACAGCCATGATTTATATGACATGATTTAAATATGAATTAAAGTAACAGTAAATACACATTGCATGAACATAGCTAAGATATGTTTAAACTCTAAAGTATTTGTGGCTAAGACTGGAATTCAAGGTTTAAACTCTGCCCTAATTGATAAACTACATCAGAAATAGCCATCCATTCATCCAGTCATTTAACAAAGACTCATTATTCTATGTCTAGGCTGCTAGTACACAAACTAAATAAGAATCATTTAAAATGTCCTGTTGATAAATAATTGGCAAATACTAATGAGTACAATTAGTCAAAATTATATCACTCCTGGTATCCAAGAAATAAAATATTTTCATTGACAGAAACTGAATATGAAATGCTAGGGAGATAAAAGTAATTTCTACCCTGCTGATAGCACTGTAAATTGGTGCAATATTGAATGAGAGATTTGACAGATCCTGATACATGTGATGAAATCAAAGTCTTCTTCACGTAGTGACACTGACTTTTTGAAAGCATACTATAGCAATAATGAAAAAGAAATAAAAATCTATTTGTATAAAAATCCTTATGCCCCCATGAAACATTGTCATTGGAAACTGAACAATGTCCAAACAGTCAGTTCTCCGAAACTGTCTAGATAACAAACATGTTGACTTATTAAATTATGAAAAATTCTGGTGCCATAAAAGTGACAGAAATGAAAACTAGTGATAGAATGAGGATGAGTGACATGGGCTGGAGAGGTGGCTCAGCCCTGAAAGGCTGAGCTCATCATCAAAAATATGTTTAGTAAAACTAAGGTCTTCATGTGGATCCCAGACAACTAGAGTGGTGCTATCCTAAAAGATGTTGCCTAGACGTGGGGTCTAGTCTTCTAGTTGGGCTGCATTGTCTGGCCTCAGTGGGAGAAGATGCTCCTAGCCTCTCAGAGACTTGATGTATCTGAGTGAGAGGATACCTAACCCATGCAGAGCAGAAAGGGGGGGGGAGAAAAAGGACAACAGACAGATTGTTAGAGGGGCTAAATATGGGGATGGTTAGTGACAGCAATCAAGATGTAAGGTGAATAAATAAAATATATTTTAAAAATATGTGATAATAGCCAGACAGTGGTGGCACATGCCTTTAATCCCAGCACTTGGGAGGCAGAGGCAGACAGATTTCTGAGTTCAAGGCCAGCCTGGTCTACAGAGTGAGTTCCAAGACAGCCAGTGCTATACAGAGAAACCCTGTCTCAAAAACCAAAAAAAAAAGTGATATAATTGAAAGAAATATAGACCTTGAAATGATAAAACCTGCTGACTTCAATAATAAAAATTAAATTACCTGCTAATAATAATTACAATATACATCAAAGAATATATATCTAGAGATAAAAACAATATTTATACATATGCTCATATATGTATGTATGTATGCATGTATGTATGTATATCTAATATATGATTGGTCATGGAAATGTAACAAATGAAAAATTGGTATTAACAATTATTTCAGGAATATATAACTGTGTGTTGAAATGGCTCAGTGATTTAAAACATTTGATGTTTTTGTGAAGGATATGAATTAAGTTTCCAGAAGCCATATTAGGTAATTCATAGACCCCAGTAACTCTAGTTCCAGCTGATCTAATACCTTCTGGTCTCCAAGCACTCTGTATTCAGATGCAAATATATATGTGCATAGTACACACAAACAGATCACAACACACACACACACACAAACACACACACACACACACACACAGAGAGAGAGAGAGAGAGAGAGAGAGAGAGAGAGAGAGAGAATATTAATCTTTTGGAAAAGGCAATAGAGGTTTAAAATCTGACAGTCTTGCCAATCTGCTATTGACAGACTGCCTTTCCATCATTAATAAACTTGTATCAGACCCCCCTGGATACTTCATCACTGCCATGCATGCAAATCAATTCACCAAAGCATGATCATGTACTTTGGTAAAATTCTTTCCTTATGAGATGAACAAGCTGCCTGATTCTTGAATAGTTGTTGTCTCCTCTTCTGAGACTCAGCTTGGTTTTCCTCTTCTCATACATATCAGCACTACAAGTTACTAGAATCCACAATAGGAAGAAGATATAATGTCAAGGCAGAGGCAGGTTGGCATTGTGGCTCATGCAGATATACTCAGCAAAGGGTTGCTGAGACATTTGAGATGTGGTGGTCAGATCGAAATTTACATGCTTCACGCTTCTCAAGAAAGGCACATTCATAATTTTCAGATGAAATGAAGCCTCTCTTGTACATTTGCATTGTGAATACTAGTGATAACTTCTCACAGACCCACAGTTAAAAGTACTCTGTCTTACCTTCTGCCTCAAAGACAGGCCAGGAGGTTGCACTTAAAAAAAAGACAAATAGTCTCCAGTGTGTGATGCCTCATTCTAGTCTCATCTTTGTCTTTTATTTAGAGTTGCAAAGTCCTAAATATGTCTACTTATTTCATAACTCTACTAGCTTCCCTCTAATAAATTCAAAGGAAATACCTGAAAGTAAGCCTACTTTTTATTTAAGGCATTGAATTGAAATAACAAAGTATGCAGACATGTCTCATGTTAACACACAGGAGCCAGAGAAAACTGAAACGGGTCCTGCTTACTATTTCCTTTCCAGTGATTTTTAAATATTACTGTTATAATTATGTCAACACTCTATTCCGGATTCTTTGTTATAGAGAATCAGGTCATTATTTTTCCAAATCACAGACTATTTGAGCGAATGTCCTTAAAACATCTCATGGAAATTATGCATGCCATAGTTTTATTCTTCTCATGCAGTTCTGACATGAATTTAAACTGAAATATCAGTGTGCTTTCCAAAGTCTCCAGACTAATACATATGAAAAATGCTTTTTGGAGACTGACTCCTTAATACCAGGGTTTTATGGTGTTGCATGTGAAATATCATGTTATGAGAATTAATACTTTTCCCATACAAAACAGAATGTCATTTCTTAGAATTGTCTTATCTCAAGAAAATAAAAGGTATACTTCATAGTGTTCATAGTTGACCTACTGGGGCCATGCTGATACATGTTACACACACACACACACACACACACACACACACACACACATATATATATATATATATATATATATATATATATATATATATAGTTTATGATAGTTTTAGATGGTAAAAAACACAACCTCATGCATGGTAGAGTCTGCCTTTAATACCAGCACTTGAGAGGCAGAGGCAGGAAACTCTCTGTGCATTTGAGGCCAGCCTGGACTACAGATTGAGTTCCAGGACAGTTACTGCTACACATAAGAAACCTGTCTCATAAAATCAAAAGCAAACAAATATATAAACAGACAACAATAACAGAAACAAGTGGTAAAATCATCCAAACTTTTCATGTGCCCTTTAATAGGTGATCAAAATTATTCTATGATTTGAGAAAAATGTGTGGAAGAACACCAAAAAAAGTTTGGGTTATTTATGGTGAAATATACAGGAGAACAAAAATGCTCTCATACACATCAGTTACCACCAACTGCAAATACAGATGGGCTTAGTCCAGACTCAAATAGCCTGAGAAATATAATCAGAGACTTCAGGAGGTGTGAAATTGAGTTTGAGGGACAGATGCAGGTGCATATTTATTTCTTCCTGTATCTCTGTATATATGCTTGCACTCTCTGCTATGCCTCCAACTCTGTCTGAGGCATGTACTAATAACAAGTGACTGGAATTGGCTGCTGGTGCATTATTATTACTATTACTTTATTATTATTATTATTATTATTATTATTATTATTATTATCTTCTCCATGGTTCTGATCACTGTAAACAGATGGACTAACTCAGAAACAGTATATCAGGCCTTGGATTGTCCATGCAGTTGGACTATTAGTGAAGGATGAAATAAAGACACATACTGATTGCAAAGTAGCAATCAGTTTATTCATAGCAAAGTGAAGTATAGATTAAAAAATATCATGCTGAGAAGATTGGCAGTTGTAAGAGAAAAGATACTTAAGGGTACCAATAACTTTTCAGGGTTTCCTCTTATGGGATTTCTTTTACTGATTGCTAAGTGGTAGAGTTTCAGTGGTTGTTTAGATAAATAGATTAAGTTATATAACCATTTCCTCTAATGAGTAGGTTCCTTCACATAATGTATCTAATTTTAATCATGCATGTTCTCAATTAATCATAGACTAAAATGGCAAATAGGTGACTCTTAATAAAAATTCACTTAGAGGGCACAGTTTGTCTTCTCGCGAAAAAATAAAATAAAATAAAAAATAAAAAAGAACAGTTAAAGCCAGATTAACTTCCTACCTTCTACTCACAAACATGTTCGGAAATATGCTTAACCAGAATCTGTTTTATGTAATTCAGGGGAAACTTACTTTATTGTTCAGAGACATGTGAACTTGCAGCTGGATGGGGTCCTAGGTTACTGGTCGGTTGTTAGACGCATTGTTTGGGTAAAGGTATGTATGCAATCACACATGTACTCAGGAGTTCTCAATTGCATGTGCATTATTAGAAGAGAACTGTTTGTAGCTAAAGCCAAGGAGGAGCTCCAGGTTTCTTAACTATCCCCTGTGTCTTCATGCTTTATGGTTTAACTAAAGAAGTTTCACTCAATTAAGTCACAAAAAAGTCACTAAGGAGTATTTCTAAAAATCTAAACAAGTATTTCCAAAGAAATGTGATTCTACTGGGTTACTTGGCTGTTTACTGCTAGTAGGCTGTCTCAAAACCATATATGAGAGAAAGGTATGACAATTACCTCCATAAACATATATATTCATTTGTGGATTTGGGGCATAATGTAAAATCATACGTTTCCATGTTAAAAACTCTTTTAAAGTATGTCAACAGAAGGTAGTTAAAGACACACCCTGGGCTCCTGGGTGTGCAGAGCTTAATCCTGCTCATGTTTCACTGGGCCATTCCTTCCCTTTCTACTTTAGCCTAATTGGGTTTTTGTTATCTTCCTTAAGATATCATATGATTTCATTTCCTCGATCATGTCAATTACTGTCTGATTGTATTTAGTTTTACAGATACTTTTCCCACTGTGATTGCTTATTAAACTGTTTCAATCATTTTATCTGATACCCCTAAGGCAAAGTATTTTATCCAAAGCTCTCATTTCAAGCACTTTCCAGTGCCTGCTTGCTTATACAATTTCCTTGACTTCCAGAACACACCTCCATATTTGACATTTGCATAAAGAAGTATATTCCTCTCATTTCTGGGTTGAGGATAATACTAGATCCATGCCCTGTTAGGTTAGTACAGTTGAGGGCAGAACAGAGTCAGCCTCAGTCCTTACTATTCTGCTTCTAAATCTCCATCTTCATTTTGACAGGTAGTCGACCAGAATCTTCTTATTGTCTTCATTCTGTGTGTGCCTGACATCCAAATTTCCCTTTCAAAAATGACGGTAGTCGTGTGATTTTAAGGTGTACCATAATGCAGACACCTTTACTTAATTAAATCTGTGAAAGTATTTTTAAGTATGGTCACATTCTCAGATTCAAAGCAGTGAAATTGGATATAAAATTTAGAGGGTTATAATTCAGTCTGTAATTCCATAATAAGTATTTGTCAGACCAATCAATGGCTAAATGGACCATGTATATAACTTTAAAAATTGTATTTAGATGTGCTACTTATGTGTTTTCATTAGGATGAAATTCTCTTCTCATTCATGCATGATTCTGCTGTGTTAGCACAAAGACTATTGTTTAGTTTGTGTCCATAATGCTTCATTAACTGACTGATTAAAAAAATATGTAGACATATTTCTCCCAAAACTACCACTGAATGGATGTTCACATGGGTCTTGTAGATCCTGTGCTCAGTGATAATCACTGATGTTACACACTGTGCTGAGCCCAGAGAGTTTACATTTCAGCAGTTAGAGAAATACTGAATGTTTCTGTGACCCTATTATGTTTTCTTTTTAGAAATCAGTTCACATCTCTGATTTTTGTATCTTATTCACCTAAAAACTTTGCATTTTCCCTAATTTTTCAAATGCAATGCTAAATGTAAAATGCAAACTGCTTCCCACGGAGCCTGGGAAAGAGATATCAAAGTGTCTTCTGGATGTGAAAAGAAAGATGATGAAGAATGGAAAGCCCTGGTGTGGGGTACAGCACAGGGAGAAATCCAGTATTCCATCTCATTCAATATGACTACCTCAATTATCAGCAACACAAGAAATGCAAGGAGAATATTAATTAGCTTCATTTTCTGTAATTTAGCATATGTAATCAGCCCCAATAGTAATAAAGAAGTGCCACTATAAAGGTCCTCTCTGAAGAAATCCATGAACCTAAAGTAATCTAACAAGACAAGTGTAGACTAATTGGGCTTATTGGAAAGAAAACAACCAGGCAGGTTAACAACCAGGCTGGCATTCATCATAGGATTGACACCCCCAGTGGTATATTAAGCTAAGAAAATCCATTCGTGCATCAGAGACCAAATACTCTTCTCATTTCCTAATCACTGAATTCATTTAGGAAGAAATCAGAGTTCTAGTCTTCAGTGGAAAGCAATACAGAGATACATGAGGAAGGATAGACAACTCACTGCACCCTCTCTCATTATTCTATTTGAGCCCACATTCCTCTGTGGAGGTGCAGGTCCAGTTATCACCTGGTTCCACCTTCCTTCTGCTTGAAACTGACAAAGAAATGCAAACTGCAGTGGCTGACTGAAGACGTTCCTTGTTTGTTTGTTCGTTTGTTTTCAACTATGATGACAATTTTGTTAGACTTTAAAATTTTTAAATAAATTTCCATGATTGTTAAAGCTAGAAATCTCTGCACTTTCCAGAGAAGGAAGATGGAGAAGAAACAAAAACAAAACAAAGAAACAACAACAACATAAGCCAAACCAAGCAAACAAACAAGCAATAACTAAGGTGTTGGCAAAAGCAAAAGGGCAGACAAGTAGCTTCAAAGCCAGGAGGAAGCTTCAGAGAAAGAGGAGGAGAGCCCTCTGTTTTGGAATCTTTATGGGAATTGTCTATGTGTAAATGAGTATCTATGTCTGCATGCATTTTCTGTGTCTCCTTGGCTGTTTGTCACATTTGGTTGATTTGTCAATTTTGGTTTGTTTGTTTTTTATTTATTTTATTATTATTCCTTAGGATGTGGACCTACATAGGAGGAGAGGTAGAGAGGAATGGGGAAGAGAAGGAAAGAGAAGAGAATGGAAACAATATATTGTATGAAAAAACTCTTATTTTCAATTAAAAAAATGAAAAGAGTAAGGGATCCCCTAGCACTAGACAAAACAGGTTTAGCCTCTGGTCAACATGTGGGGAAAAAAGAGGAAAAATTATGCCTTTTATTTGTGAAAAAAAATTATCTTTCTTTATGGGAATTTTTAAGTCTCTGCCTTTAAACAATTTGGTGATAGTGCCTTTTCCTGTAGTGCCCTTTCATTTTTATTATCAATTATGATGGTTAAGATTCTTGAATTTGTGAGTTTATAATCTTCATAAAAATTTAAAAGATTTTAGCTGTGATTTCTTTATGTATTATTCTGTCTCTTTCTCTCTTCTACTTAGGAACATGGTTAATGCAAACAGTAGTGCATTTCTAGTTGTCCTTGTGAACTGTCTCACAGATAACTGGTTTTTTTTCCCTGACATTATTAATGACACTCTGTTATGCTTGCAGACAGGAGCTTAGCATAACTGTCCTCTGAGAGGTAGTACTTTTTGAGAAGCCTGTAGAAGCCTTAGAAGTGGGGCCTAGTTGGAGGAAGGGTAATAGAGAGGCAGGCCTCAGGAGTTACAGCCTTGATTCTAATC
Organism: Apodemus agrarius; assembly: GCA_964023405.1. Classification (NCBI taxonomy): domain Eukaryota; kingdom Metazoa; phylum Chordata; class Mammalia; order Rodentia; family Muridae; genus Apodemus; species Apodemus agrarius. The sequence goes on from OZ030012.1 coordinate 14,837,551, forward strand.
TAGACACTGCTCTTTGCTGCCTAGTTTACTGAGGCATGGGCCCAGCCATACACTTCTGTCACTATGATCTCCACTCTGCCTTTTCCACAAAAATACAGCTTATACCTTTTAAATGGCGAGCTAGAACCAATTTTTTCTTTTATTAGTTATTTCATGATGAGAACAACAATGAATCAACTACTACCTCTTAGCTATGAGTGTTGACAATGAGGGATTTGCCGAATGAAAGGAAATATAGAGTTGGGGTCCACTAACTGTACCCCAGTGGGAGAGCTGCACATTGTATTATTTTCATTCAGAAGTCTTACTGAAGCAAAGGCATGACCACTGGTTCCTGTTCTTCATGGTTGCAGGATGGCAGACGGCAAGATTTACAGCAGAGATCCTTCAGTTTCAAACCTAAACTACTTCCTGTCTGTTCTCTACATAGTAGTTACCTCTGAATAGAGAATCTGACCTCTGCACAGTCTAAGTGGCTCTCAAGAGCCCAAGTTAGACTTGTGCTGACTCAAGAGTCTGGGGAATTAATTAGCCACTGTATTATTGGGGAATGTTGGGAAATGAGAATCCTTTGTAGCCCACCCACACTGAGAGCCACCACCAGAGGACGTGCCCCGCAGCTTGAGGAAGAGCCCTTAGCCGGTTGTCTGGTCACTACCGATGCACTTCCATGCTGCTGACAGATGCTCAAGCGGGACAGTGTATCAAATAAGATATCTCTAGAACATCAGCCCCACAGTTCTCAGTTTGTCTGTGTGAATTTATATTTTAGAGACTCTAAAATAATTTTTTTTTCCTGAATCTATTTCTTCTATAAGTACTGTTTGGAATATTAAGCATTTATATATAGAAGAAAGTAAAATTTTCTATTGCTATTTTTGGCTTTCAAATAACACCAAGGGACTAAAGATGATGGCATATCATTACAATTTTGAGAAAGATCTATTTAAGAGAAAGAGACTTGAGATAAAAAATACAATAGCTTTCTATTCTAAGTTTTGACTTATACAAGAGAAATAAAATTATGTTTATTGTATTTATTAGTGTCATATTTGGTGATATCAAGACCTTATATAAATATTGCGTAGTCTCCTAAAACAGCAAATAATTAATGATATAATTTTCTAGTTACATCAAAATTTAAATTAAGACCCATCTTTCCAGTTCAAGTATTTCACTGTGTGTATAATTTCCTACAGTCTCTGGAGGTCTCAGGATTTCTGGTGTCTTTTAGGAACTTAACTGTTAAAAAATTCTTTTATTCTTTGAAAATATTCTCTAGCTATGTTACTTGTCCCTACCCTTTCCCCCAATCAAATGCTCCCATATGCCTCTCTTTGCTCTGTTTTAATTCATATGCATCCCATTACTTTCATACACACATCTTACTTGAGCAGAGGCATGACCTCTGGTTTTTGGATTTCAGGGTTGCTTTCAGTGTAGGATGGCAGAGGGCAAGAGTCTCTTCAAAATGCATTAATTGTTGATATCTATATATAACTATATATATAAACATATAAATATATCATGTTAGCACAATGCATGTGGTCTGAATAATGTTACTTGAAGAGCACTGACCAGTTATTTTGATATTGATATTTTTTCCTTAATAAGTAACAAAAAATACATGTAGCTATCCCATATTTCTTTTACTTGCAAAAGAAATATCCTCCAGGTCTTTTTGGAGCAACCTTTTATGATCTGAGATCCACAGAGTGCTGGTAGCTTGCAGCAGAGCATAGCAAATATGGGAAGAGACAGTACAATAGGTATCCTTCCTCATGTTCACTGAACACGTTCTGCCAAATTGACACATGGATGGATGGGCTGATGGATGGTCAGCAAGCTAGTTCCCTGAGGTATTTGACTACAGAGTGCAACATCTATCTGAGTAAATTGGCAACATCACTTTAAGACTGCAATATTACAGTCTGATCAGAGAAAAATATTTTAAAAATCAAAATTTAATATTAATATGATAAATTTAGAAATTCAAAAGTATGGCTTAGGTTTTCAGATCTATCATCCTCCAGACAAATGGTGCTTTGAGACTATTTCTCTACAACAAGACTGAGATTGAAACAGGAGGCAGTGGGGTGGGGTTTACTCAAGTGCTGTCTTCACATACTCTGAGACCATTGCCAGGCAAAAAGTAGCCAAATGCTTTAAAACAGCATTTACTAGTCAGGACTGAAGGATTTTATAGAAAAAAAAAATAGAATGATGCTTGGAGGAGATTTCTTCTTGATTAAGTATAGTAATTATCCTCCCTGTGTATTTACAGTACATTCTAAAAAAATTCTAAAACAATAGTATTATTTTCTAGCCTGATATAAGGTAGACCATTGCTGGAGAAACTCTGTTTGGCAATAGATTTGCATTTTGTGTAATTAATCTTAACCTGTCAGGCAGACAAATTCATTAATCATCCATTTTTCTACTAGAATGCTAGACATTCAGACATAAATAAAATGCTAGGTGATGTTACTGAAGACTTGTGAATATGAATTTCAGCAATGGAGAGGAGACATGAGAGGAGTAGGAGGACATATAAGGAGGGAAGCTCCCCGCAGAAAGATGCTACCTTAACTTTTAACCCCATCTTATCTGTTGTTGGACAGAAAGAATAAAGAAAATAAAACTTTAAAATCTGAGCACCAAAATTTACTTTGCTTTTACTTTTCTGTTTGCAGGGTGTGTTTCTCGTGTGTGTGTGTGTGTGTGTGTGTGTGTGTGTGTGTGTGTGTGTGTTCTATGCATGTGTGTTTGTGTATGCATCAGGGAGAAGGTCCATGCATGTGTTTCTGGGTTTCTATGTGTTTTGACCCTCCTATAAGCAATTAATGACTTTAAATAACTAGTGTGAAAAGGAGAACCCCAACAAGGCAAGGAGTCACTTGAGGGAGAATGAGGAAAATTAGGATGCTAGGCTTTAACAAAAGGCAGAAACAGTAGTAGAGGCTCATCCTGCTCACACTTGGGAGACATCATGGAGATTCTGACTGAGACTGGTGAAGGAAAACAGGATTGTGGGTTGAACTCACAGAAATGTTTTGTAATAACAATTTATGTATCAGAGGTGTGTAATTTGACAGCCAAATGTTCCGAAGTCCCATTAAGACAGCAGAAAGATAGGATGCGTTACTCTGTTGGAACGCGGCTCTGCAGTGGCAGCTGGACGGAATGTGCCTGGAAGATAAAACAAGTTTCCAAACCTTTAGCTAAGTGAGAAGGCCAAAAGATTAAGAATCCTTAGAAAGGTGAAATTACTTTCAAAATATGTTGAAATATAGTTCCTCAGGAGGGGTTTGAGATACTAGGAATGTTATTTTATTACAATCCAGTCATTCAGAAAATAATTTTATAATAATCTATTTAAAGTGATTATCCTAGTAGGGGGAAAAACTAAATGAAAGAAAATAATTTTTCCCCTGCGGGTTGGAATGCTATTTTAGGACCTGTAGGCAGAGATGAAAAGCAGTAATCTTTGAATATGTTAATACATTGAGTTAGGGAGCTAAATGGCTCTAGGCTAATGCTTAATTTCCTAAAGTTTTGTGGCGAGAATAGAGATATTTAAGAGCTTTACTGTGGACATAGCTAAACTCTGGCAGGTAGGTTGCACTGCTAATGTTCTTCAGTCTTCTATCCTGTCATAGATACGTATGTTTGCTGAAAGTAATTGTGAAGGGTTTTCATTTCTTATCCAAAGGAGTTAACTCATCTTCTTAATAAATAAACATCAGTACATACCAGGTAATTAAAGAACACGACTTTAGTAATATGTATTTTACTGGATTTTGCATTTGAAAAGTAAGTAATAATCCAGGTTGAAAGGTTATGATTAAGACAGCACTTTAATACCAGACTTGTACCTTGTTAGAGGAGCCACTCATGTGATTCTCATGAAATGATCTTTTGAATAAACAATAGCAGAGAAAGGGATATTGTCAGTCTTTATTTATAGTTTTTAATGAACTCATCTTATATACACAGCTGTGAAAGGTTATGGGTTCATTTTGTGATTAAATATTGGAATTTTTTGTGACAACTGTAGACTATTCTAGACCCCCTATAAACTATGCAGACCTGTTGTATATATCTTGGCATTGAAGTTATTATTTTGAGAGATGCTCATCTATGAAACAACAAAAATAATCAAGGAATTTTCCAGAAGTTCTAACAATTGCTAGGGACACATTTAGATCTATAGTCCTTGAAACAAAACAATATATATGTGGTTAAGAGACTCCTATTTGTAAATGAGAATAAATGCATGTAGTTCTAGACTTGGCAGGTCATCATATCCATGTTATACAATGAACCAGATGCTGCATTAGAATTTGCATCATTAGTGTCTATGGTGAAACTGCATTGCTTCATCAGACTCCATAATGGTACCATTATGTTAAAATGTCCAGCTTTTACACATACAGCCTATACAACCTCTGATATGTAAGGGTCAGGGATTTTACCACAGATCTCCACAATGATTCTAAGCAGAGACCCACTAGGAATTTCAATTCATGAGAAATGAAGGTGGGTAATGATACCTCAGTACTGTTAAAGCTGGAGTTAATGTGTCTAAGAGCTTAACCACTAGAGAAATCTTTAATCCTGAATCAGAATATTTAAGACTGTGGGAATGATATCCAAAGTCTAAAAGTTTATCTAATAATCTTTACACTTGAGGAAATATCAAATGCTATATAATCTTCCCAAGATTTTGCCACATTTTATTGTTTTGCAAAATTTAGTCTACCAAAATGCATTAGGTTCTAATCTAGTGTCTTAGTTGGGGTTTTATTGCTGTGAAGAGGCACCATGACCATAGCAACTCTTGAAGAAGAAAACATTTATTAGGGCAGTTTTACAGTTTCCAAGGTTTTAATCCTTAATTGACGTGGCAGGAAACATGTCAGTGTGCACGTAGAAATGGTATAGGAGAAGGAACTATGAGTTCTACATCTGGATCCACAGGCCAAAAGTCTTCCTGTGATTGTGAATCACTGAACCTGAGCTTGAGCTGCTGAGACCTCATAGCCTCCCCACCCCCAGTGGTCTACATTTTTTCTTCAATCCTTTTCCTAATACCTCCACAGGGATCCCTGACTTCAGTCCAATGGTTGGGTGTAAGTATTTGCATCTGTCTCTGTCAGCTATTGGCGGGGTTTCTCAAAGAATAGCCACAGTAGGCTCCTGCCTATATGCACATCATAGCTTGTGTGATAGTAAGTGTCAGGCCTTGGTGTTTCTGGCCCTCATGAGATAGATCCCAAGTTCAGGCCATCACTGGACTGCCTCTCTTTCAGTCTCTTCTGCATTTTTCTTCCTGCAGGTCTTTTAGACAGGAAAAATTCTGCTTCAGAAATATTGACTATGGGTTGGTAACCCTGTCCTTCCACTTGAGGCCCTGTCTACCTACTGGAGGTAGACCCTTGGAGTTCCCTCTCTCTACTGCTGAGCATTTTGGCTAAGATCACTCCCATTGAGTAGTGAGTGCCTCTTGCCTCCCAAGACTCTGGGACTTTTTAGAGTGTCCCCCCCTGCCCATTCCAGGCTGCATATTTTCTGTTCATTCTTCTGCTCTTTGGGGCTTCTCTCTTGTTAGCCTCCAAAAACAGATCCTGTTCCTTTTTTTGCCACCCCCTCCTCTCTCCCACCCAGGTCCCTCCTTCCCTCTGCTTCTGTGACTATTTTGTTGCCCTTTCTAATGGAATTGGAGCATCATCACTTGGGCCTTCCTGCTTCTTATACTTCTTACAGTCTCTGAGTTTTATTGTGGGTATTCTGTACTTTTTGCCTAATATCCACTTATCAGTGAGTACATACCTTTTGGATCTGAACTACCTCACTCAAAATAATGTTTTCTAGTTCCATCTATTTGCTTGCAAAATTCATGATGTCCTTGTTTTTAATAGCTGAATAATATTCTACTGTGTAAATGAACCACATTTTCTGTATCCATTCTTCTGTTGAGGGACATCTGGGTTGTTTCCAGCTTTTGGTTATTATGAATGAGGCCACAATGGACATAGCAGAGCATGGGTCCTTGTTATATGTTGGAGCACCTTTTGGGTATATGTCTGAGTAGTATAGTGAGGTATTCAGGTAGAATTATTTCCAATTTCCTGAGAAACTACTGGGTTGATTTCCAGAGTGGTTTACCAGTTTGCAGTCATAATCATACCAGCAATGGAAAAGTGTTCTTTATTCAGGTAAAACTCTCTTTCTTGTGAGTTTGACACACTGTTATCTGCTTATGTACTTATTCAAGATACTATGTAAAATATATCTATGTGCACTCCTTACACTGAGGGACCCTAGGGGGGGTTCCAGTCCCACACTCTCCTTACAGCTTCCTCCTTCCTCCTGGTCAAGGCTAGTCCAAGTTTTATTCTCCACCTGCAGGAACATTCTTGAGTAAAAGTTCTCAGGATGTGTTGACAATCACCTGACCCTCTGGAAAGTCCCAGGTAGAGTTCAAATGTGTGCCATGCTTGGTAGCCAATAGTTTTAAAGTTTAATTTGCTTAGTCAATAAGTTTAAACTGTAACCTTGCTAATGTAACATGTGCTCCTAAAAAGTATAAAAACTGCTTGTAATAGCCATTCGGGGTTACCTTCTCATCACTTGCCTAGAGGGACTGATTGAGGGTTGACCCCTACTCGCCCTTGAAAATAAACCTCTTGCCTTTGCATCAGTCTGCATCTAGATGTTTCACTTGGGGGCATCTCAAAGTAAGTGCCACTGACTGAGGGTCGTCATGGTCTTACATTATATTTATGTTTGGCAATACAATCTGGCCTCATTTTAGAAAATGTATAACTGTGTAAGTACGAAAAACACCCATGATGACTCAAAACACATTTAATGAACATAGGAAAGCTACAATACTGGACACAATGGAGATCTCCTAGTTAAAAATTCTTTGAATTTATTTTCTGGTTACTTTGGTGCCACTTTTACTTTTATCTTTTAAATAAATCTCCTTAAGGAGGATTTATGTAAAAGAATAACAGATGTACTAAAGAAAGTCAATCAGTGTGATATGCTTAGCATAACCTTGTCATATTCCTCTAGGATATACTTTGTTCCTATGTCAAAATGTTCATCTCAGAAAATCCCTGTCTAGCTTCTCATGTAAAAAAAATATTTTTTTCTGTCAAATTTGGAAAAGTGACAAGAAGCCCCTTTAGCAAAATCATCTTTAAATCATGCCTTAAATCTCTCATTCTTTCTCTCCTGTCTCATACCCACTCTCACAGACAGACACACACTCACACACACACACACACACACACACACACACACAGAGAGACACACAGAGAGAGAGAGAGACAGAGAGAGAGAGAGAGACAGAGACAGAGACAGAGACAGAGACAGAGAGAGAATATAAAGTCTCCTGCTTTTCTAAGAATAAATTATGTTGCATGTAATCAACGCCTTTTATACAAAGGGTAAAGCTAGACTTTTGTGTTTCAGTGTTCCAGGGAAGAGATTGATTAAATCAAAAACATGCCAAGACTTCCTTGAAGGAAGATGTAGAACAATTGCTTGAATGAAAAAGGAATCACTTCCCTTCATTTTCTAGAGCTGATAAAGGAAGCAGCCAAGTGTGTCCTGGTGCATCTCCCAGTAAGGAAGGAGGATTCTAGAAGCACCTAAAATTAAGTTGATCACATACTGATCTCAGCCAGTGTCTTCAGGAAGATAGGTGTATAACTAAGATGAGTAGTTAAAGTCATAGCCTGGAGACTGCAAAGTAGAGAATTCTAGGTAAGCAAAATAAAGGAGCAGAATGTATTGCTTTGAAAAGGACAATGACAACCTGTGTGGGAACTGGGCCAGAAAACCAGGGCAACAGCCTTTGCCAACCACTAGGTGAGATGCTGGAGGAATGCATTCAATAGTGACACCATGTGGCTATGGGCCTTCTTTCAATTTCGTAAATAGGTTTTATAGACCAGTCTAATTTAATTGGAGGAAAAAAACAGTTATGATGTATTAGTAGCTTAGACTTAAAAAGATTTTTTATTCATATTTAAAACAAAGCCAAAATTACTTGGAAGCACTACCTTAATAATAATAATATTTTTAAAAGTCGTAAGAAAAAGTTATTTTATTAATATACTAAGCATTTAACTGGCTTTATTTGTTCCATTGTTTTGTAAGGTGGAATTTGGGTGATCTAAACTTTATTACTGAAATGGGCAAGTATACAATTAAAATGTAACAATTATTTAACTACAATGAAAAAAAGTGTTTTCTAAAGTTGTAAAAATAATTGTGCATATTGTAAGTGCTGAACAAAATATAGGAAACCCTAGAAGAGATCATGCCTGTGCTCCAGGAGGTGAGGTGCGCAGGAAAGCCAATCCTGAAATAAGTGGCATTATTATTAGCCCTTTCAGCAATTACAAGTTCATAGTTCTGGGCTTCCCTAACTACCACATTAGGTACTGAATGATTGCAGTAGGCTTGATCCCTAGAGCTAGAGCTAGAGCTAGAGCTGGAGCTGAGAGAGAGAGAGAGAGAGAGAGAGAGAGAGAGAGAGAGAGAGAGAGAGACCAGGTGCCATTGTAGTTTAAATTTTGAAAAAGGCATCCAACTTTGGTCACATCATAGGAAAGGGACCAGTTGGAAATCTAGGTACATGAAAGAGTGAGAAAACTCATTTTATTTCAAAGTAAAGTCCATAAGAAAATGGAATTAACTTTGAAAAATGAAGATACACTTAAAAATTCACACAGCATGTAAGAGCAAATGTTTAACATGTTACTGAATAGAATACTAAGAATAATGTTTATCATTTAAGACCATTAACACATGCATGATTATGACAATACTATCACAACAGCCAAAAGAATGAAGAGGACATTATATCCTCTAGTGGGCAGGTAAAGTATATTGGCAATGAAATATTAATTATCCTGCTGTGGTTTGTGTGCAGTTTGAGCATGAAACACAGATTCATGTGCTGAGATTTAATTTCCATTGTAGGGTAGCAAGAACACAGAAGTTTGATCCAAATATAGCATTAGAGTTAAGTCATTTGAAATACTAAAATTAGATAATGTCATTAGGATAGAAATCCTATGGTTGGACATCAGACATGGGATAGAAGAAGAAGATAAATATGTAAGCTTGTACATTGCCATGCAATGCTCTGTCCCACACTGGGACTCTGACAGCAGGAAAGTCATCAATAGATGTGGCACTTCAACCTGAGACCAGACAGTACTCAAAACAACCTATGCTTTTTGTTAATCCTAGAATATTGTCGTTGTGTTACTGGCAGCAGAAAACAGATCATTTCATTTAGAAAATGTGGTCTAACATGGGCCTTACAAATACTGTATTAACTAAGTTGAACAAATTACCACAATCCAAGTAGAGAGAGAGGAAGTGGGGGGGAGAGAGGAGAGGGAGGGAGGAAGGGAGAGGAGGAAAGTGAGTGAGAGAGAGAGGGGAGGGAAGGAGGGAGGGAGGAAGCAAAGGAGGGAAGGGGAGATAGAGAAAGAGAGAGAGAGAGAGTAATTTTATAAGATCTGTTACTCTAGAAAACTCTGACTAATATAGAGGCCAAAGGATACCTTATGAAGTGATTTAGGGTGAACGTTTAGTGTGCAATGGGACAAAAATGTGAAAGGTTTGCAAAACAATAGCAGGAAGAAATGTATAGATCAGACCAACTTGTTGACATTTATTTAGCCAAGGCATTCCTAGGTTTTAGAGAAAATTATTCTTAAATTTAAAATATGAAACATTTAAAAAGCTATACAAACATTAAGGAAAAACATAAACAAATAAACTTTATATAAAACAAATTGCAAAGTGATTTTACCTACTTACATGGGAGAGATCATGTTGTCGGTTCTAAGATACAGAAGCCAATTCTTTGAGAGAAAGTGATGTAATCTAAAATGTATGAGCCTAGCAAGTTTATATCAACCCTCAAGGTATCCTGGGAAAAAATTAAATTTTTCTTCATGTTTCTGATTTTTGAAGTCAGTAATGACAAAATACATAAATTTATATGATTTGTACAGACAAAAGTAAGGGAAGTAATTTCTAATTTAAAATAATTCTCAAACTTTTACCATAAGTTAAAAGTCAACATAAAATATATTGAAATATTACACATTTATCAGAAAAATTGAGAAACAAACAAGTAAAAATTATCACTGTGTCTAAGACTTTTCTAATAACTGCCTTGTAATATGTGAACAGACAGATTCAGAAATGTCCTATAATTGATTATTCAATATGAGATTTTCAAATATCGGGTTTAGTGGGAGCTTATATTTCTGTCTGTTGCCGTGATTCACCACTCCTGAGTTCACAAAGCAAAATGTTCTTCAAGCCAACCAGGAAACCTGGATGAAATACAGGAAAGTGTAATAAATATGCTTAGAAAAACTACATGTTTTAGAAGATGATTTAAAATGATTATTTGTTATAGAAAAAGCAAAAGATTTTGGTATCTTCAAAATAAAACCAATAAAAGCAATATGAGGAAAAGCCATGCAGTTTGTTTTTACCAAGAGGCAGGCCAAGGGAGGAAGCCTGAGGGGTGTACAGGCAGCAGAGAAAACTGTTTCTTCAAACAATACAAATCTTCACAAGCCAAGGCCCAGAGCTGTGGAGGAGGACTAAGGCCCTGCAGTCAACACCATTTGAATTGGGCTATTGAGGGAGAAGGAATTGAATGGGTCAAAGAAGAGGTGCCTGTGAGGCCAACTCCATAGCCAGCACATTTCCCCAATTTCCTCCCAGAAGGCTCTTTGGCCACTCTTAAGGCTGCTGTTGGAAATCTGTCAAGAATTTAATCCCATATGTCATCTCCTATGCCCATAAATTTGGGACTTGAGATGAAGTTGGCTTTGGATAAGAAATTGAAAAATCCTGGGTCATAAAACTACTGTCAGTGCAGACTTCCAAGAGCAGAGGATGTAATTATAAGTGGAGAAAGGGGCCCCGGGAAGACACGGGGTTTGAGGCTGAACATCCAATCCGCTCCTCTCAGACATGGAGAAGGATTTCATCATGACATCTGGTTTCATTCACTGGAGAAAATTTAGTGAGAAAGAAGGAAAGGAAAAACAAGAAAGAAAGGAAAGAAAGCAAAAGAAAAGGAAAGGAAAGAATTGTAAAGAAGAAGTCAAGACATATGGCAGAATGTTGAGAAGCCTAGAGTTGATATAGTTCAAAGAATCTGCAATTTCTTTTCTAAAAACTTAAGGGCAACTAATGGACAAAATATATCATGGTGTCACTTTCCAGCAGCCAATGAGTGTAGAGGAATATGATTTCAGCTACAAAGGGCACCTGAACTCTGTGTGAGTCATCAACAGAGATGTGACTTCCCTTGAGAGTGTATGACTGAGAGGTGGAATTTGTCTTGAGGCTTAAGGAAAAGAAGCACGGAGTAGATGTCTGTCTGTCTGTTTGAAAATCTTACTGTACACCTGGGGTAGCAAATGGTTGCTGGAATAGAAATCCAAATGATTTTTCTTTGTCTTATTCCTTATGCTTTGGTATAAAGGAAGAGTTGTTTGTGGGAATTAGGGTTGAGCATGTGATAGAACACATTAGCAGTGTTTACTTTGTAAGTATCCACAGACCTGTACAAGGCTTTTATCCATGGTTTGGTTAAAATCAATAGTTCTTGCTACTACATCACTAAAGGGGTACAATTTCATCAAGTATTTAATGGTTTCTGTGGTGGTTCAAATATGCTTGTCCCAGGGATTGGCACTACTAGGCTGTAGGGACTTGTGGTAGTAGGTGTGGCCTTAGTGTAGGAAGTGTGACACTGTGGGCATGTTCGTTACGATCCTCATGCTAGCTGCCTAGAAGCAAGTCTTTTCTTAGCTGTCTTTAGAACAAGAGGTAGAACTCTAACAAAGTCCACCACCATGCCTGCCTGGATGCTGCCTTCCTTCTTGTCATGATGATAAAGGACTGAACCTGTAAACGAGCCCCAATTAAATGTCCTTTATAAAAGTTTCTGTGGTCATGGTGTTTCTTCACAGCAATGAGATCCTAACTAAGACACTCTACTTCAGAACTTTAAAAGAAGTTCCATTATCAGGGTCATCAGGCCCTATCTGCAAAAGGAATATTGCATGGAGAGAGATGCTTCCTCATTCATGAGGTAACACCAAGGAGTTATTGTCTTCACACATCAATCACTTCTTCCATCAAATGCAGATAACAGTAACTATCATTCTGGGCTATGAGCAACAGAGAAAAATGCTCTCTAAAAACGTCTTCTGTAGGCCCAGGAAGAAAGAGTGGTGAGTGGAAGCTGTTTTAATGATTTTCATATGTGTGTCAAACTCCCTCCACTCACTTCTATTGATTACCTTGGGGACAGTGGATGAGCAAAGCATTGGGAAGTCTGTCTTGCATCTGTCCTGCTGATAAACCCGAAAGAATCTGCCTTGTTCTCCACACAAAGGCACCAAAGAGTCCCCTTGGATGGACATGTTTCATATACTTGAGTTGCCAAATATAGCTGCAATTTTGCATTAAATATGGAAAAACCCTTAGAAGCATTTTCTTCATTCATACTAAGAGAAATTTTAATAAGTATGACTAGTTATTGCTTGAATGAGAACTGGTCCTGACAGTCACAAATGCTCATTCCCAGCTGATGTCTTTATTGGTGTTGGTTATTTTTCGTTGCTTTTTTGGGGGTGGGGAGCACAGGTTGTAGAACTTTTAGGGTGGGAAGCAGAACTGGAGGAAGTTGGTCTCCAGTGGATTTTCATTTAGGATTGTAGTCCTGATCTCTCCCTCGTCCCTTCTTTCCCCAATCTTTCCCTGATTCACCAAGATGTCTTCAAGCAGCTTCCTGCTTCTTCCACAAGACATACTAGGGTCTTATGCCTGTCTTCTCACCATGAGGGACCATACCTCCTCAAACAGGTCAAATGAATCTTCTTTTAGGTTGCTTTTATCAGGTATTTGGTCACAAAATAAAGTAACCGAAAAAATGTCTTTTAACATTTTTACTTCTATAACACATCTCTCAGATCCAAGCTGCCCTGATTCTGTATTTTGTAAACACTAGAATTTTTAGAGTGGAACCCACTTGGGTTCTTAGCCAATGTGGAACTTTGGGTTTTGTATCTTTGCCACCTTTAGGATTAGAGCCCTGACCCAGTTTTCTCCCTGCCTTTCCCAAAGTCTCCTTTCAGACTCTGGTTTGAGCAACATCTTCAGTAGTATAACCTGACTCAGTCAGGCTTGTATGAGTGTTTGTATTGTTTTTATCTCAGGAAGAAAACCTGGGCCATTTGGGTATTCAAAGTCTGGAAACTCCACAATCATTGACTATGGATCCTGATATTGAGACTGCAATGCAAAGGGCACACACTAATTCCCTAGCAGGGAGCTGGCAAGTAAGCCCTTGCCGCAGCTTAGGAAGCAAGTCAGATGTTCTGAGGCCTACAGTATGGAATGTAGAAACAGTTGTGGGAGCCTCGGAGCTTCTCCCGTGAACTCTGCATTCCCCATTTGCTTGTATATGCTGTGTCCTGATCTCATGGGCTTTTGTGATGATGATTCTATTTTTTTACTGTTTTCAGGGTACATATGTGAGATTACTGTTTGAGCTGCTGCAGGTAACCTTTATTCCTCACAGGGTCACTGCAAATATCACAGAGTTCACTTGAAAGCTCTGCATTTCAACCTTCCTGATCCAATAAAAGAATCCAAGGATTTAGAAAGTCTAAAAGGGAGTTGTGCTCAAGATGACAATGTGGTACACAAAGCCCTCAATTTACCAAGTAAGAGAACAAGAGATCAGGGTTCAATCATCCCCAAAGTATAGAAAAACGGAGTTCACTTATTGGGTGATTGAAGTGATAGATGACATAGAATAACTATAGACAAAGGAAGAAAATAAAGTCCCAGAAAATAAAAGAAGGTACATAGAGAATCTTGACCTCTAGGGCAATTGGTGATGATGATGATGATGATGATAATGATGATGATGATGATGATGATGATGATGTGTGTGTGTGTGTGTGTGTATGTGTGTGTTTGTGTGTGTGTGTTTGCGTGTGTGGTGTGTGTGTGTGTGTGTGTGTGTGTGTGTGTAATCATATACCAAGCAAAAAGGGGTAGTTTAGAATAAAACATAAAATATGAAGGAGAAATAATGATGGCAAGAGTTTGTCAGTCTGATTTTTCTGTTCTTTGCAATAACAAACACAGGTTTGCCCAGTGAAGTTTTCTTTGAATTGTTGTTTTTATGTTTGATTCTTAGTGCAGAAAACTGTGCATGAGAAGATAGAGCTGTTTGTAGAGACAGTGAAAACAAATTAAGGATCCCCTGATATTTTAAAACTCCCTTCCCCCATTTCTAAAAATTTATTTTTAATCTGTCTAGATCCAGTCTGCATTACAGAAATACACTTGGAGTTCCATTATAGGATTCTAAATGGTATATGCAGTAACTGCAGAACAGCTAGATAGCACTTAGATACAAACTATGCAAAGATTGTGGCTATGGAAATTGAAGAAGAAAATTGACTCCACAAAATTGATTTGAAGAGAAATACATTCAAACTGTGGAAGCATCAAGAAATTCAGGACTCAGAATCACAGGAAATATACTTTCACATATCTATGGCATATGAGTTGAGATCGTTTCTGAGTTTTAAAAATATTATACCAGCTTTGGCAAATTTTATATAGTATTGATTTTGGGTTTTGCAGGAAAGTATTAAAATAAACATAACACTAGAAGATAGATATTAAGGAAAAGGAACAAAACTGTTAAAGCACATTTTATTGTAGAAACTCTACAGCAAGTACTTCTGTGTGTTTTTACTTTGACATCATTTCCAATTAAGTAATTATGTTAATCAATTATATGTTCAAAATATGTTTTGAAAAATTTTGAAAAAAATACATGAAACAACACTTTAGCAAACAGCTAACCAAAGGCTGTATTTGATTTATCTCTGGGATTCACCTTACCAGGTAATCCTTACTTTCTCACAGTGTTTAGTCACATAAGGGAATGGTGCAAACCTAACATCCCCTGATTCCACACTTCCTCAGCCTAATAATCCAAAGCACAAGAATATTTTCCATGTGATCCAAGTAATGCAAACACAAAGAGAATTCAAGAAATCCTACCAAGTTAACAAAATTAAATTATTCATAGTGTACTTATCTTTCAAATTCTAGTTATAATCAAGAAGATTATCAATATTCTTATTCTGTCTAAAAAGATTTATCAAAGACGGATGTCTTCTGTTTGGTTTCTCTTATACCAGAAATACGATTTGGTTTCTCCCAACATTGGAAATACTAACTTGAGTTTATAATTGAAAGTTGCCAGTTTTTCTTCCCATTTTATAGCTGTCTTTTATATTCTTAAAAGGTTATCTGGGACATTTGGAGAAATGTGAGGTTTTATTTCCTGAAAAATTTTTGTGCATTGCTTAGCAATCATTGATAAGTTGTGGAGAATGACTACTTATAGCTACATATGCACTTTGGCTTCTTGAACACTGGTAAAGTAATTTTTGGTGGCTTAGCACTGTTTTGTGCTCCAAGAAGCAGCTACTTGAACAGACATACTGAGGATATATCATTACGCTTTTGTGCATTTGGTGAAGGTGGTATAATTTTATTCCACATATAATACCTTCTTTATTGCATATTTGACTAGACCAGTAGAATGCCAACCTTTGTCCATGCTTGTGTGGACTCCCAACTGGATAGGACTTTGTGTCTTTCCTCAAAAAGGAAAGATTCCAGAAACATTTCTCTCTCTGTTGGTATACAGCAGGAAGGCTATGTAAAGCTGCACAGAGAAAAGAGCTAGAAAGAGAGACTTCATATTTCTCCAGAACAAGTCATTAGAACTCAGATGTCCACCCCCAAGAGCTGGGATCAAGGAAGTCCAGGATCCAGCTGCCAGTCCACAGCACTTTTCCTGGAAGCTGCATCAGCTTGTGTCGCTTACCATTTGAATTTCCATTTGAGAAGCTTTTGGATTAGCTCTTCTCTTGAAAATTAGCTGAGTATATTGGACTGTTTTATTCCATTTTAAGTAATATATGGTGGTCCTTTTAAATATGACATGGTACAGATTTTGAATTATTTTGAAATGGTGTGTGGAATTTCATCATTCTTTGGCATGTTCAAAATTTCAACATAGGATATTTTCAAATGTAATTCTTATATTGAAATGAGAAGCCTAAGATACTTAGTAATTTAGGAATAATGTTTTAACCTTTTTTGTCCAATTTCACATATGATCTCATGAAGTTTGTAGACACATTGGGAATTAAAGACTCTTTCAATGCACAAATGCACCTGATTTTCAATAGTGGCATCTTATTGACTGGTGAAATCAAGTTTACACAAGGTGAATTACATTCACAACACCTCAATTTTGAAAAAGTTCTCTTGACTAATACTTTTTCCTATGTTCTGTAAGTCATAGGTAGAGGTATATGTTCAAATAAAGTTTAGAAATAGCTCATTTTTTCAGGTAAACAAATGCTTCCTCCTTTCTCATATAATCATTTATAATTATATAAATATAATCTAGGAGGCATAATAGCTGTTATGATATGTAATATGGCATGGTATTATCTTGTTATATAACTTAAAAATATTGGAGGCTTTGAAAAAGTTTGTTTCTCCTGTCAGCATGACTAGTAAGTGATACAGTATTTGTCACTTAGTGCTGATTTTTGTGTCCTGCTAATTTATCTAAAAGTAGGTTCATTTGTATTTATAATTATTTATCTGTGACTCAGCCATTTTTTCAAAATACATTTAGAACATAATTTTATAAGACTTGACTTTTCTGTGAGTCAAGAATTCAGATTTCTGTCCATATAGTCACTCTTCATTAGTACTTAGCAAACTCTTGGCATCAGAATCATGAGACTGAAGTCTAGTAAACTGAAGCAAATTCCTTTGCTTGCAGAGAATGTAAATTAGTAACTAATAGAACAGAAGTACTATTTCAACACTTACACATGTCCCCTACCTGTCCCAATTACACTGCATTAAAAGAATAGTAAATTGAAAGTGCTAATTTACAATAGTTTAAAGACCAAACTGCCTAAAGGTCATAGAACTCAGCTTATCAGATCCAGAAACAA
This sequence comes from Apodemus agrarius, assembly GCA_964023405.1. Classification (NCBI taxonomy): domain Eukaryota; kingdom Metazoa; phylum Chordata; class Mammalia; order Rodentia; family Muridae; genus Apodemus; species Apodemus agrarius. The sequence continues at coordinate 14,854,698 of OZ030012.1, forward strand.
GGAGGCATATGTTCCAGCAAGGTGGCCCGTGACTGGGGGTGGTGTATGTGTAGCAAAAATAGGGAATCTAATTCCACAGGATTCGTGAGCTTTTGGAATGCAAATTTCAACTGTCAGATCTTAATTAAAAAGTACCAGTTGGCACTATTTAAAAATTGGAAAAGAACTAAGTGGTGGGTTGTTGGGAAAATGTGCAACTCGCCTTCTAAATGGAGTCAGTAGGTGACAGGTCTGTAATTAACATCACATCAAGTGAGGGACAGGAAGCTGACTGTGGCTCCTGAAGGGAAGGAGCTTCAGCAATTTCCAAGGCAGGGGAAATGTTCTTCAATCAGAGTTAATTTATAATTCCTTTATTTCTAAAGAGAATCCACATTTTGTGTGTGCATTGAACTTCCTTGAACCTTCTGAAACAGTGACATTTATAGAGTTGAGGTTTTATTGTAAGGGGTTAATATTAACATAAATGCTTTGGCACTTGAAGGCAGAGCACTTTGCCCTTCTTGTCAGGTGTCTGGTGGCACTGGGTCACAAAGTATTTTAAAGACAACTTTGTAGATGCTTTATTGAATCCTTGGAAATAAAAGATATTTTCAATCCCAGTGTTCCCAACTAGAAAAATCCTCTGGAAAACAAATTCACAAGTAACAGGACTCATTTTGATCACTTACACATTTCACTGAGTACCCAAGACAGTGAGGCGCGCCCTTGTTTTGTTTTCTTTGATGTATATTACTGGGAAAATTTTTTAGAAGGGTTAATGATGTAAAAACCCTCTTTGAATAGATATCAATAGTTCAATCACCAGGGCAAACAAAATGTAAAAATATCTCACAATTTATTTCAAAAGAGATTCTTTGGAGGATACTTAAGGATATGATTTACATATGAAAGTTACTCTGCTGTTTGTAGGATATATCAAGGAGGCATGACTTAGAGTGTGGGATGTATGGATAGGTACCAATCTGGAAGGCAAACATGGTTTTGTAGCAGTCATACTTGGGTACCAGCAGTGCAAATAGATGCTTGCAGGTCTCATTAAGAACACACGTCAGGGACTTTCCTCTCCTGATGTCAACATTTTTAATTGCCTGTAGTTCTTTTTGTAGTGCTAGGGCCCTATACGGGTCTCCCTTTCATGTGAACTTATCTGCTGATGTTATTTTATTCAGGTCTTGTTAAGGAAGCCATATTGATTAGACTTCATGGGAGTATCTTCCCTTACAGTTCTAGAAGACAGTCTCATAGCAGGTTTTCTGTTCCTCGGGGACGCTTATAACCCTCTTTATCAATATTACCTGATCTTTTCCCTGTAACAACTGGTCAGCCCCCAAATTATACACATACAAGCAACATAATACATGCTGAGCATGTTGTGTGCATATTTAGGGAAATACATTTGTTGTAGTAATTAAATAAGAGAGAGAGACCATGAATTTCTGAGTCAACAGCAAATTGTGGATGGCTACAAGGGATGGATTTTGGAATGAGAAAAGGTTGCAGTAAAAATGAGGTGATTGTATTTTAATTTGAAAAAATTGAAAGAGAAACAAAGAAAAAAAAGAACACACTTGTAGGCTAGAGAGGTGGCTGAAAAGTTAGCTGTTCTTGCAGGACTTGTTTCATTTCCACATCTGTGATGAGCACACACAGGCAGCCATTGCTCTAGTTAAGGGGATATGACAACCTTTTCTGGCCTCTCAGGTGACTGTACACACATATGGACTATCCAGACTCAAACAGACATGCATATACATATATATTATTTTTAAATAAAAACAATACATATTTGTTCTCTGAAATTATCTGGTCTTTATATTCAGCTAGTACAGAGAGAGAATTGTGAAAATTTACTACTGTAGTTCAAAAACTCCCAGCAAATTCTTTCCAGCAGATGCAAATTTTCTTTTATTTTCGAAGATAGTATTTTGACCATTTAGCACATTCTAGTGATGGCACCTGCTCACTACCCTGATTATCTATTAGCATGGAATTTCTCTCATGTGATAAGACACTGGGATTTGAAAAACAAAAACAAAACCTAAAATAAACAGACAGCCAGGCAGTGGTGGCACATGCCTTTAATCCCAACACTTGGGAAACAGAGGAAGGTGGATTTCTGAGTTGGAGGCCAGCCTGGTCTACAGAGTGAGTTCCAGTACAGCCGGAGCTAAACAGAGAAACCCTGTCTCGCAAAACAAAAACAAACAGATGAAAATAAATAAACAGATAGAAGAGCAAATGATAGAGCCTCTTTAATTTCTATTTTTCCTGCATTTATTAAAATGCAGTCTCCTGAGTCTTGCAAATTATAAATGGCTCTTGCTTATCAAGCACTTGCTGTGGACAGGTAGAGGATGTGGTCACAGTGTGCTGCCTCCAGCTGCTCATTCCCACACACCCCATTAATTACTCAGAATTCCGAGAGGCAGGTCATTTAATTACCTTCTCAAATGAAAAAAAATGAAGTAAAACAGCATCCATGCACTGTACAAATGTATGTTAAAGTTATACCATGAAATATCTGATAGGAACCCTATAGAATGTAAAGTTGTAGAGAAAGCAAACACTTTTAACAAAATAAAACCAGAAATAATTACCAATGCCCCAATCTTACACAATGCACTAATAACAAAGAAGAATCTATAATTGTGTTTTTATTTCAAAATCTAAGAAAATATGTAAAAATAAAAAGTTAAAAATACAAAAGAAGAATAAAGAAAGACACATGAAGAAAGAGAGACAAAGAACAAAAGAAATAAAGAACAAAATAAAGAAAGGAAGGAAGAAAGAAAGGAAGAAAGAGAAAAAGAAAGAAAGAAAGAGAAAACACATGGACTGGAGAGAAGGACCAGACACAAATTATGCTTACAAATATTCAAGTTTGTTTCTCAGTAACTCACTCCCTTGTAACTCCAGGTCCAAGAGATTTGATAACCTTTTTCTGGCTTCTCATGTGACTGTACACATGTGTGACATAACCAACACAGACAAACATGCACATAAAAAAATAGTTTAGAGTAAGCTTTCCATAATATGCATTTGTTCTCTGAAACCAATGATTAGCTAGAAGCAGGTTGTGCACATCTGTTTGTCCCATTTATGCCAACACAAACAGAGTACGCATCATGGCTATATCCCACATTCACTGGTGCTCTTTGTAGGAATACCATTTATTTTTAACTTTCTCAGGAGGGATAGAGTGTTTACTATTTGGTTGCCCTCTTAAATGCCATGCTCACTCATACATAAGAGGTTAAATATGCTTACCAAGAAGAGGCAATCTTGGGAATCATGGTAGGGCTGGAACATAGTACAGTTTAGGCATTTCAGGGGAGGGTAAGACAAATGAGAACATCAATCTTTCTGTCCAGTGGAAGTGGCATTTCTAATGATGACAGGGTTTTTTGACTATTCTCATTTCTGTGACAAAGCTATTAACTTGAAGAGCTTGAGGGAACCATCCCTGGCAGGTAAGGCACAGAAGCAGCAGCAGTAAGGCTGATGGTCACCTGTTATTCACAGTCAGCAAGAAGAGACAAGGTGAGCTCCTCTACTCTCTTATACAGTCTGAGACCCCATAGCATCTGACCAGGGGATGGTGCCCTTCATACTTAGGGTTGATCGTTCCATTTCAATTAACCTAATCTGGAAAATCACCCACAGAAATGATCAGAGTCTCTTTCTCCTAATTGTTTTAAGATCCTATAAAGTAGATAGTCAGTATTAGCCACAACGGGTGTTTTTCATTTTTACTCTTATAAATTGCATCACATCCTGACCACAGTTTCTCCTCCCTTTGTTCCTTCCAGTCTTTCCCCACACCTCTTCTCTCCCTTCTGATCCACTCCCCACATGCCCAAAGCAGATCTCACAGGGATATAAACTGAACTGATCATGGTACAACTAGTTAAAATGGAACCTGACAAAAACATTCATATAAAGAATAGTTGAAGCAACCCAGGAGGAGAAAAAATGGTCCCAGAAAAAAGACTTTGAGACAACCCTTACTACTGCTGTTCAGAGTCCTTTAAATCCACCAAATTATACAACTGTAAAGTATATATAGAAGATCTTGTTCAGACCTAGGTCTGATTTTGTGTGAACCACTATGAACCTGTTGGGAGAAATAACAGGAAGGTAGAACCAGCACATTTCTGCATTTGTGCCTCTAACTCTCTGCCCTGTGGCCTGATTGGCTATGAACTGGAGATTCATGGAGATTCACTGGCCCAGCACTTTTGAAACATCTCCACCCGACGCACTAGGTCATTACCACACCATTCATGTACTGCAAATTCTCCATGGCCTTTATGGTGCACATCTGAAAAACCCACGCTTTGCCTCCATATCTTTCCTCTCTTGAACCTAGATGAGCTGCTGCATGAAGGAAAACTCAATACAAACTTGATTCAGAAATGATGTCATTCAATCTCTTGGAGTAAGAACTAAAACCTAATCTTGTAAGCCTTATTAAAATCTTATCTCTCCGGTGGCAGATCCACAAGGATCTGTCATAATACTAGGTAGCTCTGGCAGCTACATCTTACCTCTCTGCTGTCCCAGTTCCAAAAGGAAGTAACTCTCTCCTGTTTTCTCTCTTCTTCTGTCCAACCCAGAAGTCCTACCCAATGATTGGCTCCTTTATTCATGAGGTTCACAAGAAGTCACCTGAGTACTTGACTCATTCCTCACTCCAGACAGCCTCTCCTGGGAGAGCCAGCAGATAGAGCCATCCACCACATTCTGCTCAGTTGGCTTGTGAGCCATGTTTTCGAAGAGTGTATGACAACTCTGGCTTCTATAATTCTCCTCACCTCTTCTACTGGGTTTCGCTGGCTCTACTTAGTGTTGAGCTGTGGATCTTTGCATCTGCTCCCATTAGTTACTGGATGACACTCCTTTATGACAGTTGAGCTAGGTACCAGTCCTGTTTGTCTTTCTCCATTTGGGCTACCTCGCTTAGGATGATCTTTTCTAGTTTCATCCATTTGCATACAAATAAATTTCATGATGTCATTGTTTTTAAATTCCTTGGTGTAAATGTACCACATTTTCTTCATTCATTCTTGAGTTGAGGGACATTTAGGTTGTATCCAGTTTCTGGCTATTACAAAAAAAGCAGCAGTGAGCATGATTGACCAAGTATCCTTGTGAAAGGTTGGAGCATCATTTGGATATATGCCTAAGAGCAGTATAGTTGGGTCTTGAGATAGAATGATATCCAATTTTTCTGAGAAATCACTGTATTTATTTCCGTGATGGCTATAAAAGTTTGCTCATCCACAAATGGCAAGTACAAGCAATGGAAAAGTGATTTTCTTATTCCACATCCTTTCTAGCACGAGCCGTGAGTTGTGTTTTTAATCTTAGACATTATTACAGGTATAAGATGTAATCTCAAGGTTGTTTTGATTTGCATTTTCCTGAAGACCAAAGACATTCTCATTTATTTTAAAATTTTTTTGGGGGCATTTGAGTTTCCTGTATTGAAAATTCTATTTATATCTGTACCCTATTTTTAATTGAATTATTTAGCTTGTTGATGTCCAGTTTCTTGATTTCTTTATATATTTCAGGTATCAGCCCTCTGTGGGATGAAGAGTTGGAAAAATATTATCCCATTCTGTAGGCTGCTGTTTTGTCTATTAACAGTGTCCTTTGTCTTACATAAGCTTTTCAGTTTCATGGGGTCCTATTTATAATTATTCTTAGGGTCTAACTGGATGTCAGCATGTAGAAGAATGCAAATATATCAACACCTATCTCCCCCCGAAAAGCTTAAAGCCTTCAACACAAAACCAGATACAGTAAACTGATTTAAGAGAAAGTGGGGACACCTTGAACACAGTGAACACATTGGCACAGGAGACAACGTCCAGAACAGAACACCAACAAAGACTCACTGTGAGAAGAATGTAGGCAAGTAAGCCCAGCTGCAATGCTGGTGCTTGGGGTGCTGATACTTTCTTCTCAGCCAACCTACAATCTGCCAGCATGGCTAGAGATAACTAATGCTGGATCCAACTATGGAGAGAACCAACAAGAAAGAGGCAGTGCCACATCTGGCTACCTGAGAACCCAGGAGATGCTGTGAGATGTTTATAAAATTTTGTAGCCGGTTTCTGCAATAAAGGAGTCTGCTTTTGCCACTTGTCTGATTCCCTGGAGTCTGTGCCCTTGACTCTGCCATCTTACCCATGCCCCCAAAGGTCTCAGTCAGGATCACAAGCAACAGTTCATTACAGGAGTTAGGGGAGACACGTCATCTTATTACTGATTAAGTAAAACATAGCTGGATTTACATTCATATATCCTGAAGAAACTCACAGAAGCTGTATAGCAATACTCTTGCAAATGTATCGTGAGCTACATTAAATGTCTGGAAAGTGCTTACATTTTCATTCCATATCACCTCTGCAAAAAGTTTACGAAGATACAGAGAAATTAAAAAAATATGCTGTCCAAATTGTCTCAGTTCAATTTTTGAGGCAATTTCATTTTAACTGCTAGAGATTGTCCCAATCTTATGGCTTCATCTATGAATTCCCTGTATCTAGATTAGTGAAATAAATAGCTCAAGTATAGAGTTGTAGAAAACACACAGAGAAAGAAGAATGGACACTTGCAAGTAAGGCATTCTCAAACCCACATCTTCCATGAATACTTCAATGATCTCAGAAACCATGCTGATTTGTAGACATTGCATGGACCTGCTAGTTGCCTGCCTCCAGGAGCTGACTATGCTCATTCTCAAATTTTATGATAGTTATGGCTATATACATTAGATAAATTCTGATGCTTAGTTGTCTCATATAAACAACTATTGCAAAGTGATCTTTGAATTAACTAGTAAATGATGTGTGATTAGAGATTGGAAATGAAATCCAGGCCATAAGATTTTCATGCACAAATTTCAGGAAAATAAGGCAAAAATCACAGATGTGAAATTCAATCAAATGGACTATGAAAACAAAAGAGAAGGTAAAACGGGTGGAAAAGACTTGAGGGCAAATGACAAGTTTGGTCATTACCTAGGAGATCAAATTTACACTCTTAAATATAAAAGGAGCCTTGAGAGACAGAAAAAGTAACCCTGGGGTAAGGGAGATAGTCATTAAAATACACAACTGTAAGTACTGGCTTAAAGGTTATGGGTTTAGAAACATATACTTCATGAATTCATTGTTTCTAATGGCTGAATAGTACTCCATTGTGTATATATACCACAATTTTTGTATCCATTGCTCTGTTGAGGGACATCTGGGCTCCTTCCAACTTCTGGCTATTATAAATAAGGCTGCTATGAACATAGTAGAACATGTATCCTTATTGCATTCTGGTGAATCTTCTGGATATATTTCCAGGAGTGGTATGGCTGGGTCCTCCGGAAGTAGAGTGTCCAGTTTTCTGAGGAACCTCCAGACTGATTTCCAGAGTGGTTTCACCAGCTTGCAGTCCCACCAGCAGTGGAGGAGTGTTCCTCTTTGTCCACATCCTCCCCAAAATCTGATGTCTTCTGAGTTTTTAATCTTAGCCATTCTGACTGGTGTGAGGTGAAATCTCAGGGATGTTTTGATTTGCATTTCTCTAATGACTAATGATGTTGACCATTTTTTAAGGTGTTTCTCAGCCATCCAAATTTCTTCAGGTGAAATTTTTTTCTTTAGCTCTGTACCCCATTTTTGGATAGAGTTATTTGGTTTTCTGGGGTCTAACTTCTTGAGTTCTTTGTATACATTGGATATTAGCCCTCTGTCGGATGTGGGGTTGGTGAAGATCTTTTCCCAATTTGTTGGTTGCCCATTTATCCTTTTGACAGTGTCTTTTGCCTTACAGAAACTTTGTAATTTTATGAGGTCCCATTTGTCTATTCTTGATCTTAGAGCATAAGCAATTGGTGTTCTGTTCAGGAATTTTCCCCCTGAGCCAATGTCCTCAAGGGTCTCCCCCAGTTTCTTTTCTATTAGTTTTAGTGTGTATGGTTTTATGTGGAGGCCCTTGATCCACTTGCAGTTGAGCTTAGTGCAAGGAGATAAGAGTGGATCAATTCTCATTCTTTTGCATGTTGTCCTCCAGTTGAGCCAGCACCACTTGTTGAAAAGGCTATCTTTTTTCCTGGATGGTGCTGGAGAACATCATACTAAGTGAGGTAACCCAGTTTCAAAAGAATACCCATGGTATGCAGTCACTGATAAGTGGATATTAGTCTAGAATCTTGGAACACCAAAGACACAATTCACATACCAAATGATGTCTGACAAGAATAAAGGAGTGGACACTGGTGCTGGAAAGGATCAAAGCATCAGTGTAGGGGAATACCAGAACAGGGAAGTGGGAAGGGGTGGATGAGGGAGCAGGGGGAGGGAAAAGGGCATGTGGGACCTTTGGGGGGTGGGGAACCAGAAAAAGGGAAATGAATTGTAAATATAGATTATATCCAATAAAAAAAGGAAAAAAGAAACATATACTTCTAAAATTGCTGTAGAGCTCTGTAATAGTATCTATATTCTTATTGACTCCTAAATAGAAAAAGAGCTGCTAAATTTCTCTATTTTGTTAAAGCAATATGCAAATCTATAACATTATTAAATCAAGAATATAAAAATAATGAAATTAAAGGCTGAAGTTTTAATTTGTTTCAGTATTCTTGTGCAAAGAGTTTTAAATAATTATAAAATTTAGGAAGCCCTATGAAAATATTTGTAAATATATGCATAAGATAAAAATAATTGCCTTAGTCAGAATAAAGCATTCTTTTCTCAAACAAAGGAGGCTTCTTTGACACAAATTCAGATGAAGTTCTCAAAAATATATAGATGCAGTGAAGTACACTGTGCTCTGACAATTAGTTAAGTTCTTGTTTTCAGATGTGCTGACATGTTTCCTGTGAGAAGAACGTGTTCCGAAGGGGTCTTCTCTCTTCATGTTTCTAAATCACATGCTGCCATTGCGATGAGGAAAAGGCTTTTGAAACATCTTTCTAGGTTACAAGATTCCTGCATCTTACATGTGAGTGTGCAACACATAACAGTATATGAAGATAATCACACATTTAGGCATCAAAATTACCTGGGCTTTGGGGACCCTGCATATCAAGGTTCTTATTCCACTCTCTTTTCATGGCAAGAGTCAGGTCTCCAAGCTTCATAATCTTGGAGATTTATAAATTCAGTTTGGCTATTAAGTTTCTGAAACACTCAGTTTTATGGGACAGCTCTCAGATACCAGTATGCTTATGTTTATTAAGAGTGTTGTTTGAGCCGGGTGGTGGTGGTGCACGTCTATAATCCCAGCACTTGGGAGGCAGAGGCAGGCAGATTTCTGAGTTCGAGGCCAGCCTGGTCTACAGAGGGAGTTCCAGGACAGCCAGGGCTAAACAGAGAAATCCTGTCTCGAAAAATCCCCCCCCCCAAAAAAAAGAGTGTCATTTTATTTTACAAAGCTGATGTCTGAGTTAAAAATATTCAGACACCACAGAGCTCTGATATGCACACACACACACACACACACACACACACACATGTTTGTGTATATAACACCATAGCACCTGTATATATGTACACTGTCCATCCTTATTCTTGAGATTATTGAACTGAGAGCATAATTAAGTTATCATCTTTATTATTATTAATGTTCAATCTTATTCCTTAATGACACATTTCCATTAATATCAAACTATTAATATCAAACTATATTTTTAGATGTTGTTACGCACCCTACACTTGTAGTAAAGAAGACCTGCCCATCTTCTCATGACTCCAAGCCCTGCCTTGGGCACTTCTCTTCAAAGCCATGCCTCCTGTCACTTCTCATTTCTATAGCTGAC